>JXTC01000702.1:11011-25044 GCA_002914845.1 Trema orientale
TGCTGAAAGAAGAACGAGAAGAGAGCAGAGGAGGAAGCGAGAAAACCAGTCGACTGAACGGAATAAACTCCGAAGAGTTTTCTCTACCTTTTCTCTATTTATTTTCTTATTTATCTGCCATGGACGTGTACCAGTTACACCATTATTGTTGTGCTTTTCGTTGCTTAGCTATGAACTAAATTCGTCTGCTAGGGATGTAATCAAACCTCTAATGTAATTCTTTTACGATGATTTTCTCATCTGATCTTATTATCCATTGATGCCTTAATTGTTCTACTTTGTACTTCATGCCTCTGTTTAACTGGCCATTGAACGGTTTGGATTTGTGAAACCTATTTGAACTTGGAAAAGAGATTTTAGGTTTGAACGTAGGTTGAACAATATAGGATTACCTAAATTAGGGTAAGTTTACATAGAATAGGAATATATCTTTGTAACCTATGCAGCCTTATACGAGAATTACCACATTTGCTGAGTTTAAACAATTTATGTTAGGAATAACATTTTATCTTGTTTAAGAATGTTCACTGATATCTTGGAAAGGAATTTGTGAATACCATTGAGTTCCGGTTGTTGATTCTAAATGGATGATTGAACAGGGAGGAAATCTAGTAATTGAAAGAGTTAGAGGAGAGATTACATCCTTAGGCTTTATATCATTGTTGCAATATAACCGTCAGTTGTTAGTGTTAATTTCCATTCTTTTCGTTCATATTCATTTCACATTGTAGCGTATATTGAATTCTTGTTGTAAGTTTTCGATCACAACATCCATTAATCGTCGTTTGGATAAATTGCAAGCTAGGTTTAATTAGTACTTGGCAATAGTAATTTACTTGCTCCTCGTGGGATTCGACACTCACTTACCTTCTATATTACTTGTTGCGACCCGTATACTTGCGGTGTTTTGTGTGTTAGAAATAACATCCAACAGTCAGTATCCTCTGTGGCAAGGTGTGTGGAAGACTTGATGTCAATTTTATCACTAAGTTGATCACTACAATGTAAAATGTCTAAAGAAAATAAGCACAAGACCGAATCACAACTTTTACAAAATAAGGAAGCCTATTCACAAAATGAACCAAAATGTCACCTACTTTCAAAAAAACTAGTCTATTTGCTTCTAAATGATACCATTTGGTTTTAAAAATATTTGGACAGCACCTCCCCTATTTTTATGACATCCCCATATGATTAAAATTATGATTTAGGACCTGCAATATAATCAACAATCCAATTCCCACATATTTAACTCAAAGAGGATCGTTTAGAGCAACCTAAGTACACTTGAATTCCTTCCAATTTGGACAACGTTTAAAACCACTTTAACACTTGTATGACATCACAACCAGCCAATAAATAGATGTAATATATATAAAAGGATCAATGTCTTACACATTCCAAGTCAAGAAACTAAATTACAGGAGTAGACAACTTATTCTAACAATGGAAACACTTGAATCCACCAATAGCAAACTTTTAGGGCTTTAGGTCTAATTTTAACCTTCCACTTAAATTCTTTGTTTCCAGCCATAAACAAGGTTTCTTAGGACCTTTATTCATCAACTAAAAGCTTAGATTTAAGAATTAAAGCAATAGAAATAAATTACTAATTCTAAATTTTACAAAAAGCTCACCTTGACTAGTTTGAAGTTTCGTTGAAGCTCTTGCCTTCTACTTCCACAAAACTGAATTCCAAGGCTTTGAAATTGATCTTAGGACTCAAGAGGACCTAGAGGAATCATTATTTAAGTAGTATCAAGTGGAGAATTAAAATAGGAAAACAAAACCTAGGAAGAAAAACTAGTTGAGTTACCTTGACTAGTTTGGATCTATCTTGCTTTCTAGAGCTCCAATTGAGTTCTACCACTTGGAAACTCTTGGATATGGATAAGAGGAGCTGAGAGAAGTCTAAAAATGGGTGGGAGGGTTTCAGGTCGTGGCTGGAGAGAAAAGAGAAGAAAATGACCAGATTTGGTCCAAAAGTGATACTTAATGACTAAGAAATGGCATAACTTAAGTTCTAAGGGGTATTTTAGGAACTTTGCACCTTACTTTCCGTGTGTCCAGCTTTAAAACATCCTTAGCATACTCACCACGTTGTTGGTCTATCCTATACACCCAAGTGTAGACTAAAATGGTGAAACCTAGCATGGAAGGTGAAAACTAGTCATACTTTGACTTATGATCCTATATGGCTAATCTAAGTGTAATTCGGTGGAATCTAGCCCCATAACCAATCATTAAACATAAAAATAAGTCAATTAGACTCCAATTAATAATGTAAACAAAGTATCAATGCCTAATTATTAGAGTGCACAAAGATGACATTACGCGATTATGCTGAATCTAAACTAGCTTAGTGCAACTAAACACTAATTCAGTACAGTGACTGCCACCTTGTGCTTACCTGGGGCCGACAAATAAAATGCTATAAATGAGTCCTAAATATTAAATTAAAGTAATTTGATGTGTTAAACGCACAGTAAATTTAACACCGAAAAGCGTGAAAAATATATTTTACCGAAAAACTACTATTTGACCAACTTATCAACAAATATGATTTTAATGCATATGCATATAGTATTACTATTCACGAATGTATTCTTTGTTCTTCTCACACACAAGCTCTCTTTTTGAGGATACTGAGCCTTTATACTGCATAGGAGCACTTCAACAAATATTAGTGCAATAATACATATCGAAAGCATTTAATAGTCAGATTAAGCAATTTACCATGAAATTGACTCTAGTTTTATGATATGTCTATTTTGCAATATGAACATGTTTATTATTGGGTTATTTATGCATGTGAGAATCTTGGGCATCACAATCCTTCCCTCCTTATTAAATTTCGTCCTCGAACCCAAATAAGTGAGGATACCTCGTTTTCATCTCTTCTTCTCTTTCCCATGTGGCCTCTTCTACTTCGTGGTTCCTCCATAATACTTTGACCAAAGGGATCTTCTTGTTTCTAAGCTCATTTTCTTTTCTATCTAAAATCTCCACTGGTTGTTCTTCATAGCTCACATCTTGGCTCAACTCTAATGGCTCAAAACTCAAAACATGTGAAGGGTTTGGAATATATCTTCTTAACATAGAGACGTGAAAAATATTGTGTACGTTTGACAGTGAGGGCGGCAAGGCAAGTCTGTAGGCAACATCTCCAACTTTGTCAAGTATCTCAAATGGGCCTATGTATCTAGGACTAAGCTTCCCTTTCTTCCCAAACCTCATGATTCCTTTCATGGGAGCAACCTTCAAAAATACTTTGTCCCCAACATCAAATATTACCTCTCTCCTTCTAGGATCAGCATAATGCTTCTTTCTATTCTGAACAGCTAATAACCTTTTACGATTCTTTTCTACTACTTTAGCTGTTTCTCTTACCAATTCTGGACCAAGAAATTTCCTTTCTCCCATCTCATCCCAATGAATTGGAGATCTATATTTTCTTCCATACAATGCTTCATACAGAGGCATTTCAATTGAAGCTTGATAACTATTGTTGTAGGAAAATTCTATTAGTGGCAAGTACTTGCTCCAAGACCCGTGAAAATCTAACACACAAGCTCTAAGCATATCCTCAAGAGTCTGTATAGTTCTCTCTGATTGTCCATCTGTTTGAGGATGAAAAGCTGTACCAAATGCAAGTTTTGTACCCATAGCCACCTGAACCCTCTTCCAGAATTTTGAAGTGAATCTAGAATGTTGGTCAGAAATGATAACCTTTGGAACACCATGTAGTCTAATGATTTCTTGAACGTACAACCGAGCCAATTGATCCAAGCTATAAGTCACTTTAATCGGTAAAAAATGGGCTGACTTAGTATATCTATCAATAATTACCCAAATGGCATCATGACCTTTATTTGTTTTAGGAAGTCCAATAACCAAATCCATAGCATTCTCTTCCCCTTTCCATTGTGGCACATGTATAGGCTTCAATGTACCAGCAGGTCTTTGATGTTCAGCTTTAACTTGCTGGTATGTGAGACATTGTTCTACAAACTCAATTACATCCTTCTTCACACCTGGCCACCAGTAATGTATTTTCAAGTCCCTGTACATTTTTGTTGTACCAGGATGCACAGAGTAGGGAGTTGTGTGAGCTTCTGTCAATATCTCCTTTCTAACCATTCCTTCAGACACACACAGTCTATTTCTGTATCTGGTTACACCATCACTAGAAACTTGGAAAGCTACCTCCTTTCCGGACACTATCTTAGTCTTTAAACTTGTCAGATAGGGATCCGTACTTTGACCTTGCTTAATTCTCTCTAAAATTGTAGGTTGTAAGGTAAGAGCTGCTAATTTCTCTATTAAACCTGTAGGCACTATCTCTAATTCCAATCGATGCAAATCCATCAAAAGATGTTTCCGATCAACATACTTAAGTGACGTAGCAGCGAATGACTTTCAACTTAGAGCATCTGCAACCACATCAGCTTTTCCTGGATGATAGTTAATCTCACAGTCATAATCTTTCACCAGTTCAAGCTATCTTCTCTTTCTCATATTCAGTTCCTTTTGGGTAAAGAAATACTTGATACTTTTATGGTCTGTGTAGATTTGACATCTTTCTCCATAAAGATAATGTCTCCAAATCTTTAGTGTAAAAATTACTGCTGCTAGCTCCAAATTATGAGTAGAATATTTCTTTTCATATTCTTTCAGTTGCCTGGAAGCATAAGCAATAACCTTACAATTTTGTATCAGAACACAGCCTAGACCATTCTTTGAAGCATCACTGTAAACAACAAATCCTCCTAATCCAGTAGATATAGAAAGTATAGGAGCTGTGACCAAACGATGTTTTAGCTCTTGAAAACTCTTTTCATAATCATCATTCCAATTAAATTTCATATTCTTTCTAGTTAACTGAGTCAATGGAGAGGCCAACTTAGAAAATCCTTCTACAGACCTTCTATAGTAACAAGCCAATCCCAAGAAACTACGAATCTCTGAAACATTTGTAGGCCTTGACCAATTACTTACAGCTTCAACCTTTGTTGGGTCTACAGAAATACCATTTCCAGACACTACATGACCAAGGAAGATAACTTTCTCCAACCAGAACTCACACTTCTTAAACTTTGCATACAACTGCTTTTCTTTCAAGATCCTCAAAACTGTTCTCAAATGCTCCGTGTGCTCCTCCCTTAAGCGTGAGTAGATCAAAATATCATTAATGAACACTATAACAAAACTATCCAAGAAATCCTTGAATACTCTGTTCATCATGTCCATAAAAGCAGCTGGGGTATTAGTTAAGCCAAAGGGCATCACTAAGAACTCGTAGTGCCCTTATTTTGTTCTAAAAGTTGTCTTAAGAATATCTCCTTCCTTAATCTTTAGTTGATGGTATCCTGATCTTAAATCGATCTTAGAAAATATTGAAGTACCTTGTAACTGATCAAACAAATCATCAATTCTAGGGAGAGGATACTTATTCTTGATTGTGACCTTATTTACCTCTCTATAATCAATACAAAGTCTCATAGTTCCATCTTTCTTCTTTACAAACAACACTGGAGTACCCCATGGTGAAAAGTTTGGGAGTATGAAACCTTTGTCCAAAAGCTCCTGTAATTGTACCTTTAATTCTTTTAGCTTTGCTGGAGCCATTCTATATGGTGCTTTAGAAATAGGAGCTGTACTAGGTAGCAAGTCGATAACAAATTCTATCTCCCTATTAGGTGGTAATCCTGGTAGTTCTTCTGGGAATACCTCTAGAAATTCATTAACCACTGGTACTTCCTCTGGCTTCATCTTAACTTCCTCTCTAGTATCCATTACATTTGCCAAATAACCAGTACATCCTTTCTCAAGTAACTTCCTTGCTTTTATCATTGAAATAATTGGCACTATTTTCTTCTTGGAAGACCCAAGGAAAGTAAACTCCTCTTCACCAGGTGGCTGAAATACAACTCTCTTACCATTACAATCAATGCTGGCATGATACTTAGATAGCCAATCCATACCCAAAATCACCTCAAAATCCTGCATATCCAACACTATTAAGTCTACCCACAACTCTCTACCATCTATATGTATTGGACACCCTCTCAAAACTTGACCATAATATAACACTTCCCCAGATGGAATAGTTACACACTATCTTAAATTCAAAGTTTCAGGTGATCTGCCCAATTTTCTCACATATGCTGGTGATGCAAATGAATATGTAGCTCCTGAATCTATTAATGTATTTGTGAGGATATCAAAGATAGAGATCTCACCTGCTACAACCGATGGGTCAGCCTCAGCATCTGTCGCAGTCATGGTAAACACGCGTGCTTGAACTTTCTTTTGTTCACCAGAGGTGGAGGGACAATCCTTGGAAAAATGTCCTATCTTGCCACATGTATAACATGCTCTACTACCTAAAAGACATTCACCCTTGTGAGGCCTCTCACATTTGGGACATGTAACCTTCTGATTCGGAGTAGGTTGCATTTGTTGACCTACTGCTGGGCGCTTTGAAGGATCTTGTCTTTGTCCTTGACCTTGTGAGAATTTCTTTTTGCCGCCATTGAACCCCGGTTGAGTACCTTTTCCAAAATTTGCATTCCGCCTTGCCATATTTGTATTTCTTCTAATTTCTAGTACTTTTACCACCTTCAGTTCAGCTTCTTCAGCTTCAAGAGCCTTCTCTGCAACTTCTGTGTAAGGGACACCTTTTCCTGTAGCCATCTTAATATCCCTATATATTTCTGCTTTGAGCCCCTGTAGGAACTGATTAACTTTCAACTCGTTGGTACCAACCATATGAGGAGCAAAACGGGATAGCTCTTCAAATTTCTTTATATACTCAGACACAGACATGCCACCTTGCCTCAAGTCAGTAAACTTAGCTGCCTTCGCCAATCGATGAGCTTCACTAAAGTACTTCCTACAGAAGATTTCCTTAAATCTCTCCTAAGTCAATCTGTCAACATCGGTGATTGACTTCATGGAATCCCACCAATGCCTGGCATCCATTAGGAACATATAAGTAGCACAAGAAACTTTTTCTTCCTCAGGGATTCTTATATAATCAAAGATACCCTCCAAACACCGAATTCACTCCTCAGCTAATAATGGATCTGTTTCACCTTTGAAAGCTGGAGGTTTATTCTTCCAGAACTTTTCAGAAGCTAGTTCATGGTTTTCTTGTCTAGCTACTACTTGTACCAGTAATTTTCCTCTCTCCTTTGATCTCGTTCTATAAGACTCTCTATTTGTTGAGCTTGTCTCTCCACTAATTCAGTTAACCGATGTATAGTAGTATCTTTGTCATTCTCTTGATCAGCCCTCTGTGTGCTAGTCTGACCTTTACCCTATGGCATGATTTCCTGTACAGTGATCCTCTACTTACAAACGAACATAAAAGCCAATAATAATGCATGAAGCAGACTTATATAACAGAAATGACTTGCACATTTGAAAATAATTAGACTTACTAGTTGACTGAGCTTTCTGTCACATGATCATACATATGTAGGCAGTCTTCAGAAACGACTAAACCTCTGCTCTGATACCACAACTGTAATGTCCCCTAGCTTAACCATATTGTTATATACAGCCAAACTATGAAGTATTACTCTTTCTTAAACTATATCTTTAGTTTTATAAAAAAGGTGGGCAAATTTGAACTTTCTAAAACTTTTAGACAAAACTACTGCGAGGCATTACTTGCTGAAAGTCTCTTTACAAAATGTACAACAAAAAAAAAATTCTTATCGGTTTATCTTTCCATCAGAAGTTATATTTACAACACACAAAATATCAAAATACAAAGAAAACATCGCCCCAGGTCAAGCTCGTCTACGTTTGTATGATCATGGTGACGAGAAAGCGTGCTAGCCAACCAGCAACTCTATATATAAAAAACTTCCTCACCTGCATCACATGAACTAAATGAGCTAATGTTCAGTAAGTAAAGATCATGCATGCTCGTGAATGTATTCCATGCATAAACTTTCTAGAAATTCCCATTGTACTCTTTCTTTCATAACTTTCATTTTGATGCACTTTTCTTAGAAAACATTTCTTTATAGCGCCCTTGAGTAAGTTACAAAGTCTTGGCAGTCGGTAGGCCATGCCCACCTGTGCGGAAAGGAAACACATGGCCAATGTGAACCATACCTACCCAACGCAGACTGACTAAGTAATGCACCTAATAAATCTCATAGTACAATGCTCAGTCCCGGCAGTCGGTAAGCCATGCCCACCTATGCGGGAAGGATGCCTTGGCAAACCATACTTACCTAACGCAGACAGACTAACCATTGTACTTAAAACATATCTCATAAAATCAGTACAATGGTACTACTTTGAATCCAATGCGTGGAAAAATTCACTTCTTTGAAAATCATGCTTAATTGATCATGCCATGCTTATGTCTTTCGTAAACTACATGACAACCATATGAAAAATATACAATTATAATTAAACATATAAGCATGTAGGAAACATCTTGTACCTACTACTGTTCTTGTGATTTAGTTAAAATAAATCTCTACTTATCTTATGTCCGGTAGAAAAATAGTGGAAAGGGTCAGTATCCTCTGTGGCAGGTGTGTGGAAGACCTGATGTCAATTTTATCACTAAGATGATCACTACAATGTAAAATATTTAAAAAAAAATAAGCACAAGACCGAATCACAACTTTCACAAAATAAGGAAGCCTAATCACAAAATGAACCAAAATATCACCTACTCTCATAAAAACTAGTCTATTTTCTTCTAAATGACACCATTTGGTTTTAAAAATATTTGGACAATACCTCCCCAATTTTAAGACATCCCCATATGATTAAAATCATGATTTAAGATCTGCAATATAATCAACAATCCAATTCCCACATATTCAACTCAAAGAGGATCATTTAGAGCAACCTAAGTACACTTGAATTCCTTCCAATTTGGAAAACATTTAAAACCACTTTAACACTTGTATGACATCACGACCAGCCAATAAATAGATGTAATATACATAAAAGGATCAATATCTTACACATTCCAAGTCAAGAAACCAAATTAAAAGTGTAGACAACTTATTCGAACAAGGGAAACACTTGAATCCCCCAATAGCAAACTTTTAGGGCTTTAGGTCTAATTTTAATCCTCCACTTAAATTCTTTGTTTCCAGCCATAAACATGACTTCTTAGGACCTTTATTCATCAACTAAAAGCTTTGATTTAAGAACTAAAGCAATAGAAATAAATTACCAATTCTAAATTCCACAAAAAGCTCACCTTGACTAGTTTGAAGTTTTGTTAAAGCTCTTGCCTTCTACTTCCACAAAACTGATTTCCAAGGCCTTGAAATTGATCTTAGGACTCAAGAGGACCTAGAGGAATCATTATTTAAGTAGTATCAGGTGGAGAATTGAAATAGGAAAACAAAACCTAGGAAGAAAAACTAGTTGAGTTACCTTGACTAGTTTGGATCTATCTTGCTCTCTAGAGCTCCAAATTGAGTTCTACCACTTGGAAACTCTTGGATATGGATAAGGGGAGCTGAGAGATGTCTAAAAATGGGTGGGAGGGTTTCAGGTCGAGGCTGGAGAGAACGGAGAAGAAAATGACCAGATTTGGTCCAAAAGTGATACTTAATGACTAAGAAATGGCGTAACTTAAGTTCTAAGGGGTATTTTGGGAATTTTTCACCTTACATTCCATGTGTCCAGCTTTAAAACGTCCTTAGTATACTCACCACATTGCTGGTCCATCCTATACACCCAAGTGTAGACCAAAATGGTGAAACCTAGCTTAGAAGGTGAAAACTAGTCATACTTTGACTTATGATCCTATATGGCCTATCTTATTGTAATTTGGTAGAACCTAGCCCCATAATCAATCATTAAACATAAAAATAAGTCAATTAGACTCCAATTAATAATGTAAACAAAGTATCAATACCTAATTATTAAAGTGCACAAAGATGACATTACGCAATTAAGCTGAATCTAAACTAGCTTAGTGCAACTAAACACCAATTCAGTACAGTGACTGCCACCTCGTGCTTACCTGGGACCGAAAAATAAAATGGTATAAATGAGTCCTAAAAATTAAATTAAAGCTACTTGACGTGTTAAACGCACAGTGAATTTAACTCCGAGAAGCGTGAAAAATGCATTTTACCGAAAAACTGCTATTTGACCAACTTATCAACAAATATGATTTTAATGCATGTGCATATAGTATTACTATTCATGAATGTATTCTTTGTTCTTCTCACAAACAAGCTCTCTTTTTGAGGGTATTGAGCCTTTACACTGCATAGGAGCACTTCAACAAATATTAGTGCAATAATACATATCGAAAGCATTTAATAGTCAGCTTAGGCAGTTTACCATGAAATTGACTCTAGTTTTATGATATATCTATTATGCAATATGAACATGTTTATTATTGGGTTATTTATGCATGTGAGAATCTTGGGCATCACACTCCCACCATCAATAATCACACTACATACCTTGTTTTGAACGTGGCACCTACTATGGAAGATATTTTCTCGTTGCACCTTTTCGTCCGCTTTGGCTTACGCACTTAGAGCTCTCCTTGCCACCAACAAATCTCCTTAGGCCGGGTATTCCTCTTCATCGGCATCTTCCAATGGTGGCATAGAGTTAGTGTCATCTTCATCTTCGATCTCGATCTCACCATCATCTCGCAACACCATAACTCTTTTGTTTGGACATTGACTAGCTATGTGACCCCTGCCTTGGCATTTAACACATTTGATATCATGATTTCTAGAAGTAGAAGAATCGGATTTACCTTGATTTCCATGGCTGGTCACCTCTTGCTCTTGCTCAGTTTTCGGCTTCATGGTAGGTTGCCTCTCATCCTTCTTCCATTGATTCAATTTCCAAGCAGATGTATCTGGAATTTGGCTTGTGTGCTACCCCTCCTCTTGAGTTGGTTCTCAATTTTTATTGCCATGTGTACCATATCCTCTAACACCATATAATGTTGTAGTTCCACCACATTAGCAATTTCTCGATTCAAACCAACCAAGAATCTAGAGATTGTAGCCTCCCGATCTTCTTCTACATTCGCTCGAATCATTGTAACCTCCATCTCCTTATAATATTCCTCTACACTCCGGTTTCCTTGCCTAAGACTTTGCAATTTGTTATACAATTCCCGGTAGTAGTAACTTGGAACAAACCACTTTCTCATTATAGCTTTCATCTCCTCCCACGTCTCTATTGGACGCTCTCTATTTCTTTTCTTATTCATCACCAATTGATCCCACCAAACAATGGCATAATCAGAAAATTCAATGGCAGCAAGCTTTATGTAACGCCCTACTTATGCACATAATACTAGTAGAAATTATTAACCCTCTCTTCTGAAGAGCCATTACTTGTAGAAAATAATCCAATATTCGTTTTTCCAAAAATACGGGTTAATTTAAATTTTTTGTTTTCTTTAGAACTCTATGGATGGATAGCATTATTTACAAACATAACGTGGATCAGTACATACATATATTACAAAATAAAAGGTTGTAACTAAGTATCGAGAAATCAAACTAAAAATAACTCTGCTGAGAGACTATAAAGCATCCCAAAATATACAAACTAGGCCCCCACATGTGGTCAAAATATCCATATGTACAATACCAAGGTTGGGCCTCTACTCCAGCACACAAGCTCATCTAATCATGTGAATCATTACCTGCAACACAAGACTTTAATGAGCTACAGCTCAGTAAGTAAAGTAATGGATGAAATGGTGCTTAAAGACATATATTAAATGCATGATCATGTTTGCTTAAGCCTACTGGTATAATAGTTTCCCTTCAGTCCCCCTGTCTTGTGTACACTGTTCGGTTCGGCATTGCGCCTGCAGGGCTTTTCGAACTAATACTATCCCATGGGCTCTCCTCCAGCCGGCTCTCACCACAGTGGGGCTCGTTTCTAACCTTATTCCATCGTTACCCCGTCGAGCTCAAGAGATAAGGCGGCCCGAGACTGTAGTGTAATCTATTATATAACTTGGAGGAGGAATATTGTGGCAAACCTTCTGACTAATCCCGTCAGCCTTGCCCCTCTCCTGGGGCTGCCACTCTGAACTGTAAGCATTCATCCCGCTTCCCCGCAACAGTGACACAAAACCTTCTTAAAGTTACCTGGTCTTAACTTTTCTGTGATAAACATAACTTTGCACAATATTACTACGACATTTTGGAAACGTGTTACCTATCTTAGACTTTTCTGTAAAATATGCATGGCTTCATGTTGTATATGATAATGCCATATTAGAAATGTCAAGCATGTATACTGAAACCAAAATGCCAATGATCATGCTTATAACCATAATGCAAAGCATAAAAGAAATGAACATAATAGACACCCACATAGCACGTAATTCTTGTGTTGCAGTTGAGTACTTTACTTACCTCGTATCTTGAATAGAAATTAATAGTGGAAAGAGTCAATATCCTCAAGAGATTGGTGTGCCAATCACCTGTCATGAAATTCTTTTATTCCAGGTGTACATTTTTCTAAAATGAACGCACTAAGATACTTAGACAGGACCGAAATAACAATTTTCACCAAATTAGCAAACTTGATCCTATAATAACTCAGAAGCATACAATCACTTAACATTCTTGGCAGTCAATAACTAGTATTGAAAACTACTTAGAAGTACTAAAATATAAATGCTAGTTCATTAGCACAAAACTAATCAAAAATGGCACATAATTCGTAAAAACTAGCTCATTTGCCCCCTAAATGGTGCCTCTTAATTTTTAAAACATTTGGACAGCACCTCCCCTGTTTTTAAGACATCCCCACATGATTAAAATCATGGTTTTAAACCTGCAATAACAATTAACAATCTAATTCTCACATATCCACATCAAATAGGATTTTTCGGTACAATCCAAGTACACTTGAATTCCTTTCCAATTGGACAAAGTCTAAACCACTTCTACCCTTGTGTGCCATCACAACCAGCCACTAAATAAGTGTAATAAGCACTAGGATTGATAAAATACACATTCCAATTTTTAAGAAATCAGATTAGAAACATAGAAAACTTAATCTATTACACATGAAAATTCTTAAATCCATAAATAGCAAACTTTGGGGCTTTAGGTTTAACATTAATCTTCCACTTAAGTTTTATGTCTCCAGCAATAAATAAGGGTTCCTAGGACCATTATTCATCAAATAATAGCTTAAGTTTAAGAGCTGAAATTAAAGAAACTCACTACAATTTCAAAATCCAACATAAACCTCACCTTGACTAGTTTGAGTCTTTGCTAGTGTTCTTGCCTTCTATCTCCACCAAACTGATTTCCAAGGCTTAGAAATGGATTCCTTAACTTAATAGGACCTGATGAAACCAATATTTAAGTGGGGACAAGTAGAGAATTGAAATTAAAGGACAAGACCTAGAAAGGAGAACTTAGTAGAGTTACCTTGACTAGTTTTGGTCTAGCTTGCTTTCTAGAGCTCCAAATCGATTTCTACCACTTGGAAACTCTTGGATATGGATAAGGGGAGCTGAAAGAAGTCTAAAAATGGATGGGAGCTATTCAGGTCGTGGCTGGAGTGAAAGGAGAAGAGAATGACCTGATTTGGTCAAAAAGTGATACTTAATGACTAAGAAAAAGCATAACTAAATTTCTAAGGGGTATTTTGTGTATTTTGCTCATTGCTTTCCATTTGTCCAGCTCTAAAACATCCTTAGCATAGTCACCACGTTGCTGGTCACTCCTATACACCCAAGTGTAGCCAAAGTTGGTGAATCCTAGCTTAGAAAGTAAAATCTAGTCATACTTTGACTTATGATCCTATATGGCCAATCTTATTGTAATTTGGTGAAACCTAGCCCCATAACCAATCATTAATCATAAAAATAAGTCAATTAGACTCTAATTAATAATTCAAGCATAGTATTAGCACTTAATAATTAGAATTCACAAAAATAACATTATGCGATTAAGCTTAACCTAAGCTAGCTTAGTGCAACTAAATACGAATTAGTGTCCTGAATGCCACCTCGTGCTTACCTGGAG
>JXTC01000702.1:43237-58367 GCA_002914845.1 Trema orientale
TGGAGAGAGTTCAAAACATGGAGTTTGTTGCCCGAAACTTACCTAATATCTCGAGGTACCAAATAAAGAGTATTTGCTGGTCTAGAACTCATTTCATTGTATCCAGCACCTAGTTATCCCAATTGGTAATTTTCGGTCAATTTTGGTCATTCTCTTTGGAGAGAGTTCAAAGCATGCAGCTTGGTGCCCGAAACTTATCTATTATCTGAAGGTGCCAAACAGGGAGTTTATTGCCCGAAAAGTATCAATTGTCTAAAGGTGCCAAATAAAGAGTACTTGTTGGTCTAGAACTCATTTCTTTGTTTCTAGCACCAAGATTTCCCAATTGGCAATCTTCGGTCAATTTTAGTCATTCTCCTTGTAGAGAGTTGAAAATTCGTTGTATCAAGCACCAAGTTTTCCAAATTTGCCATTTTTGGCCAATTTTGGTAATTCTCTTCGGGGAGAGTCGAAAATAAGGATTTTGTTGCCCAAAACCTACCAAATGTCTCAAGGTACTAAATAAAGAGTATTTGTTTGTCTAGAGCTCATTTCGTTGTATCTGGCACATAGTTTTCCCAACTGGAAATTTTCGGTCAATTTTGGTCATTCTCTTCGGGAAGAGTTCCAAACAAGGAGTTTGTTGCTCCAAACTTACCTAATACCCCAATGTACCAAATAAAGAGTATTTGATGGCTTAGAACTCAATTCGTTGTATCTAGCTCCTAGTTTTCCCAATTGGCAATTTTCAGTCGATTTCGGTCATTCTCTTTGGAGAGTGTTCAAAACAAGGAGTTCGTTGCCCGAACCTTACCAAATTTCTCGTGGTATCAAATAAAGAGTATTTGTTGGTCTACAATTCAATTCGTTGAATCTCGCACCTAGTTTTCCCAGTTGGTAATTTTCGGTCAATTTTGGTCATTCTCTTTGGAGAGAGCTGAAATCAAGGAGTTTCTTGCCCGAAACATACCTAATAACGCAAGGTGCCAAATAAAGAGTATTTGTTGGTCTAGAACTCATTTCGTTGAATCTAGCACCAAGTCTTCCCAATTGGCAATTTTCGGTCAATTTCGGTCATTCTCTTTGGACAGAGTTCAAAACAAGGAGTTTGTTGCCCGAAACTTATCTATTATCCCAAGGTGCCAAGTAAAGAATATTTGTTGGTCTAGAACACATTTCGTTGTATCCAGCACCAGGTTTTCCCAATTGGCAATTTTCGGTCATTCTCTTTGGAGGTAGTTGAAACTACGAAGTTTCTTTCCAGAAACTTACCTAATATCGCAAGGTACCAAATAAAGAGTATTTGTTGGTCTAGAACTCATTTCGTTGTATCTGGCACCTAGTTTTGCCAATTGGTAATTTTCGGTCAATTTTGGTCGTTCTCCTTGGAGAAAGTTGAAAACAAGGAGTTTTTTGCCCGAAACTTACCTAATCTCGCAAGGTACAAAATAAAGAGTATTTCTTGGACTAGAACTCATTTCGTTGTATCTAGCACCTAGTTTATCCAATTGGCAGTTTTCGGTTAATTTTGGTCATTCTCTTTAAAGAGAGTTAAAATCCAGGATTTTGTTGCCCGAAACACACCTAATTTCACAAGGTACCAAATAAAGAGTATTTGTTTGTCTAGAACTCATTTCGTTGTATCAGGTACCTAGCTTTCCCAATTGGTAATTTTCGGTCAATTTTGGTCATTCTCTTTGGGAAGAGTTACAAACAAGGAGTTTATTGCTCCAAACTTACCTAATACCTCAAAGTACCAAATAAAGAGTATTTGTTGGTCTAGAACACGATTCCTTGTATCTAGCTCCCAGTATTCCCAATTGGCAATATTCCATCAATTTTCGTCATTCTCTTTGGAGAGAGTTCAAAACAAGGAGTTTGTTGCCTGAAACTTACCAAATTTCTCTAGGTACCAAATAAAGAGTGTTTGTTGGTCTAGAACTCATTTCGTTGTATTTAGCACCTAGTTTTCCCAGTTGGCAATTTTCGGTCAATTTTGGTCATTCTCTTTGGCGAGAGTTTAAAACATGGAGTTTTTTGCCCGAAACTTACCTAATACGTCAAGTTACCAAATAAGGAGTATTTGTTGATCTAGAACTCATTTCGTTGTATCTAGCACCCAGTTTTCCCAATTGGTAATTTTCGGTCAATTTTGGTCATTCTTTTTGAAGAGAGTCATTTAGATAATAGATAAGTTTTGAGCGCCAGACGCCATGTTTTGCTTATTCTTCAAGACAGCTAAAGGATTATAGCGCAATTATCCTACTCATGATATAGAACTGGTAGCATTGGTATTTGCATTGAAGATTTGGCGACATTATCTGTATGGTGCTCATTGTGAAATTTTTACTGATCACAAAAGTTTGAAATATTTTTTCACTCAAAAAGAACTGAACATGAGACAAAGACGTTGGCTAGAATTAGTAAAAGACTATATTGCGACATCAGTTATCATCCAGGAAAAGCCAATATTGTGGCGGATGCACTCAGCAGAAAATCATCTGGTAGTCTAGCAGCTTTACATGAACTAGAGCAACCTTTACAGGAAGAATTATGTAGATCAGGTATTGAGTTGATCATTGGTAAATTATCTGCTATGACATTGCAGTCTACTTTATTATGTAGGATTAAACAAGGCCAGAATGAAGATATTGAATTGGTTGGATATAAAGAAATTGTAGAGTCAGGAAAAAAGTCAGATTTCACTATTTCTGCTGAAGGTGTTATCAGATTTCAAGGTAGACTTTGTGTACCAGATGACAGAAATATCAAGGAAGAAATTCTAGTGGAAGCGCGCAATACTCCATATTCAGTCCATCCAGGTACCACTAAAATGTACAATGACTTGAAGATTCTTTACTGGTGTCCAGGAATGAAGAAGGATATTTTCAAGTTTGTGGAGCACTGTTTAACATGTCAACAGATTAAGGCTGAGCACAAGAGACCAGCAGGAGAGTTGCAACCACTACAGTTGCCTGAGTGGAAATGGGAGGAGATCGCCATGGATTTTGTAGTTGGATTACCAAAAGCAGTTTCTCGTCAGGATGCCGTTTGGGTTATAGTTGACAGACATACTAAGGTAGCTCATTTTATTCCAATTTCTATGACCTACTCCATGGATAAACTTGCAGCATTGTACATTAAAGAAATTGTTTGACTTCGTGGAATTCCAGTTTCCATAGTCTCAGATAGAGATGCCAGGTTTACCTCAAAGTTTTGGGAAAGCGTACAGCGAGCTTTGGGAACTAAATTGAAATTTAGTACTGCATTCCATCCTCAGACAGATGGCCAGGCTGAGAGGACTATTCAAATCTTGGAGGATATGCTTCGAGCTTGTGTTATGGACTTTCAGGGATCATGGAACCATTACCTACCACTGATTGAGTTCTCCTATAATAACAGCTTTCAAGCAACGATTGGTGTTGCACCATATGAGATGTTGTATGGCAGAAAATGTAGATCTCCAGTTCACTGGGATGAGGTTGGAGAACGACGGTATTTGGGTCCTGATATTGTTAGAGATACAGCTGAGGCAATAGAAAAGATCAGAAAACATAAGATAGCAGCTCAAAGTAGACAGAAATTTTATGCAGATCCAGAACATCGACATTAACATTTTTCTATTGGTGATAAGGTATTTCTCAAGTTTGCGCCTATGAAAGGTGTAATGAGATTTGGAAAGAAAGCAAAGTTAAGTCCACGATTCATAGGTCCGTATGAGATCCTTGAGAAAGTAGGAAATGTCGCTTATAGGCTTGCATTGCCTCCAGAGTTATCAGGTGTACACAACGCTTTCCATGTTTCTATGCTAAGAAAATATGTTTCAGATCCATCTCATATTCTTACCCAGGAGCCGGTTGAACTAGATCCAAAGTTAATCTATGAGGAACGTCCTGTTAAGATTTTAGATAGAAAGGAGAAAGAATTGAGAAACAAAAAGATTTCTTTGGTGAAAGTTCTATGGCGAAACCAATCTATTGAGGAGGCAACATGGGAGCGAGAAGACGGAATGAGGAACCAATATCCAGAATTATTTGGTAAGCAAATTTCGAGGACGAAATTTTTATAACGGAGGGAGGATTGTGACACCCAGTCTTTTCACAAATTATTATAGCCAATGATAAGCATGTTGCATTGTATATATGGTTATTACCTATTTATATGTGTTGTTTTTAAAAAAAAAAATTAAAATAAAATAAACTTTCATTAAAGATCCTAATTTTGCACATGCAAATTTGACATTGTCTTTGAAGGAGTGTGGTATCCTCAGTAGGATAAACTCAATTTTGACTTATTATTTTAAGGGATTAATTAGAAAATTTTGTCGAGTTTTGGAATATTATTTATTTTATATAGTATATGTCTAAGGTCTAGTTTAGATTCACTTTGTTTTGATTCACATACAATAAACAGATACAAGAAAAGTGTCGATTTATAGAAGACTGATTTCTAATTGGTTATAATTGTTAGAAGATAAAAATATAATGTGAGTGGGAGTATTGTATTAGGACTAGTGATGGATTATTACTATTGGTATTACTATTATTATTATTTTTATTTTTTTAAGTGATTTTTTTGTCGGCATAAGTAATGACAACCTGTTAGCTTGAAGTTAATCCTTGTATCATTAAAGAAATGTTTTTTTTTAAGTCAGTTATCTTGCCGAACCTTGTTTCTACTTATGTGTCTACGCTTGCACTAAGGTCTAGAATATTCCTCTCAACCATTTAATCTCCATACTTGTTAAGTGAGAGAGAGCTTATATTAAATTCCCATAGAAGGAAGGGAAACCATCACGTGCGAAACTAAGAGAAGATGTTAAGCACTTAGCTTTTGGTAAGGGTTTGGATCATTCTGTTTGTTTATTAACGTATTGTTTCAATCTTGAGATCTTGCTTTCTTAGATAAGAGTATTTATGCTTATACATATCTAGTGTTTAGGACAATTAGTTTAATATGAAACTACTAGAAAGTATTGTTTAAAGCTTTTCTTCTCACAGTTTTCTAGATGAAATTAATTACCTTGTCTACTAATTATTACTTTTTCTATCATTTCCATGTCTTTGAAATCCCCCAGAGTATCTAAACTTTGAATTTGGTTCATAATAAGCCACGATATATTTTTTTTACTTGATATGTTTTCTTTTGGTGGTCTCTTATAAAAGGGGGAAACTACGTTATTTTCTCTAGTAAATTAATACAAATGGTGTATATGGTTCTCTTGTTCGTTTAGCAAGATGTATTCTTTTAGGAGTTACTTAATTTAGTTATTTGTAGATATCTGAGTATTTGAGATTGTGGAGTCAAATTGAATTCTTGTAGAATAGGTATTTTCGGTGTGTAAGTTAGATTAATGTACTATTTCTTTTATGATAGCACTTAAACCCTTAAGGCTATTCTGTCTATTTCTTTTACGATTACTCACTAGAACATTCAAGGATTTTATTTGATACTTAATTATAATCCAGCTTGAATTATATTTAGTACTTTCGTGTTTCAAAAAATGATAGTAGAAGTTATTTTCAGGAGCTTAGAATGTCCTGCTTGTAGAGCATACTATATCTCTCTATCACAATATTTTCTACATTTTGAGGTAAGTAACGTTACACCTGCAATGTAAGAAATTCTCTGTTTATGTGAATCTGTGAAATTTGTGGTTATAGAATCTGTGGATATGTGTACACANCATCTGTTACTTACTGAGTTTTATACTCATAAATATTCTTACATTGCAGATGATACTGCTCATATGTGAGTTTAGAGGAGGAGCGCCGACTTTCCGACCGCGGCTTGTGTATATGAGCATTTTGACGCTGTGGTTTCCTGACTGAGAATTTTGTATCTGTTTTGAGTGTGTGTACATTATGTATATTTTTATGAGAGGTCATCTTTGTGAGTTTGTTTGTATGTATAAATTATACTATATGTCAAAATGCAGCTTTTCCCGTTTTCTCCCAGAAAGTTTAAAAAGTTTTAAATTTTCACCATTTTATCAGTTTTAAGCCGGATCGCGTCTCCCGATCTCACTAAATATTAATATATCCTTACATACGCGTGTGGGATCGGGGGATGTCACAGAAGGTGGCAAAGCGAGTCTGTAGGGAACATCTCCAACTTTGTCGAGTATTTTAAAAGGACCTACATATCTGGGACTTAGTTTTCCTTTCTTCCCAAACCTCATTATTCCTCTTATGGGAGCAACCTTCAAGAATACTTTATCTCCAACGTTGAATTCTAGTTTTCTTCTTTGAGGATCTGAATAACGTTTCTGTCTGCTTTGAGCAGCTAATATCTTTTTTCGAATCTTTTCTGCTTCCTCATTTGTCTCTCTTATCAATTCTGGACCAAGAAATTTTCTCTCCCTCATCTCGTCCCAATGAATAAGAGATCTGCACTTTCTTCCGTACAATGCTTCATATGGGAGCATTTCAATGGAAGCTTGGTAACTATTATTGTAAGCAAATTCTATTAGTGGCAGGTATTTGCTCCAAGATCCATGAAAATCCAACACATAGCTCTGAGCATGTCTTTAAGGGTTTGTATAGTTTTCTCTGATTGCCCATCAGTTTGAGGATGAAAAGCTGTACTAAATACTAATTTTGTACACATTGCCTCTTGAACACTCCTCTAAAATTTCGAAGTAAATCTAGAATCTCAGTTAGAAATTATAACTTTTGGAACACCATGTAGTCTCACAATCTCTTGGATATATAACCGAGCAAACTGGTCCAAGTTATCGGTTATTCTAACCGGAAGGAAATGAGCTGATTTAGTATATCTATCCACAATTACCCAAATAGCATTATGTCCCTTAGTTCTCTTAGGAAGTCCAACAATAAGATCCATAGCAATCTCTTCCCATTTTCATTGGGGTATGTTCAAAGGCTTTAATTTCCCAGTGGGCCTTTGATGTTCAGCTTTAACTTGCTGGCACGTGAGACACTGTTCTACAAACTCAACCACATCTTTCTTCATACCAGGCCACCAGTAATGCATCTTTAAGTCTCTATGCATCTCTCTAGTACCAGGATGCACAGAATAGGGAGTGAAATGAGCTTCCATCAATATCTCCTTTCTAATAATTTTACCAGGCACACACAATCTATTTCTATATCTGATTACACCATCACTAGAAATCTGGAAAGCCACCTCCTTTCCGGATTCTATCTTACTCTTTAAATTCGTTAAATAGGGATCCGTATTCTTGCCTTGTTTGATACTCACAAAAATTGTTAGTTATAGAGTAAGAGCTACTAATCTTTCTGTTAAACCTGTAAGCATAATCTCTAACTCTAACTTATATAAATCCATTAAGAGATGCTTCATATCAACATACTTAATAGTCATAGCAGCCAGTGACTTCTTGCTTAGAGCATTAGCATCTATATTGGCTTTTCCTGGATGATAGTTAATCTCACAGTCATAATCTTTCACCAGTTCAAGCCATCTCCTTTGTCTCATATTCAGTTCTTTTTGGATAAAAAAGTACTTGAGACTCTTGTGATCTGTGTAGATCTCATATTTCTCCCCATAAAGATAGTGTCTCCAAATTTTCAGTGCAAAGACAACTGCTGTTAGCTCTAAATCATGAGTAGGATACATCTTTTCGTATTCCTTCAATTTCCTAGAGGCATAAGCAATGAATTTTTCATTTTGCATTAGAACACATCCTAGACCATTCTTCGAGGCATCACTGTAAACAACAAATCCTCCTGATCCAGGCGGTATTGAAAGTATAGGGGATGTTACCAAACGATGCTTCAAGTCCATAAAGCTCTTTTCACAATTTTCTTTCCATTGAAACTTCACATTCTTCCTTGTTAAATGAGTCAATGGAGAAGCCAACTTCGAGAACCCTTCAACAAAACGTCTATAATAACAAGCTAATCCCAAGAAGCTGTGAATCTCAGAAATATTTACAGGTCTTGGCCAATTACTCACAGCTTCAACCTTCATTGGATCCATAGAAATACCATTTTTAGAAACAACATGACCAAGGAAGATAACTTTCTATAACCAGAATTTGCACTTCTTAAACTTAGCATACAACTGGTTTTCCTTGAGAATTCTCAAAACGGTCCTCAAATGTTTCATATGCTCCTTTCTTGAGCGTGAGTAAATCAGAATATCATCGATGGAAACTATGACGAATTTATCTAAGAAATCTTTGAACACTCTATTCATCATGTTCATGAAAGTAGCTGGGGCATTAGTTAATCTAAAGGGCTTCACTAAAAACTCATAGTGCCCGTATCTCATTCTGAAAGCTGTTTTTGGAATATCTTCCTCCTTAATTTTCAACTCGTGGTATCCTAACCTTAAATCAATCTTCGAAAATACAGAAGCTCCTTGCAGTTGATTAAACAAATCATCAATTCTGGGAAGGGGATACTTGTTTTTTATTGTGACCTTATTCAGCTCTCTATAATTAATGCAAAGCCTCATAGTACCATCTTTCTTCTTTACAAACAAAACTGTAGCACCCCATTTTGAAAAGCTTGGGCGAATAAAACCCTTGTCCAATAAGTCTTGTAACTGTACCTTTGATTCCTTTAATTCTACTGGAGCCATTCGATAAGGTGCCTTGGAGGTAGGAGCTATACCGGGCAATAAGTCAATAACAAACTCTATCTCTCTATCAGGTGGTATCCCAGGCAAATATTTAGGAAATACATCAAGGAATTCATTAACTACAGGTACCTCCTCATGCATCACTTTTAACTCTTTTCTAGTCTCCATTATGTTTGCCAAGTAACCCATGCATCCCTTCTCTAGTAACTTCCTTGCTTTTACTGAGAAAATGATTGGAATCGTTGAGTTTCCACTAGTACCAACAAAAGTGAACTTCTCTATACTTGGTGGCTGAAACACTACCCTCTTCTTATAGTAATCAATAGTAGCATGATATTTAGATAACCAATCCATACCCAAAATAACTTCAAAATCTTGCATATCCAATACTATCAAATTTACACAGAAGTCTTTACCAGCTATTTTGATTGGACATGCCTCGAGAATTTGATCAGAACATAAAGCTTCTCCTGATGGAATGGTCACACAATATTTGAAATTCAAGTACTCTAGTGTTTTGCCCAATTTCCTCACAAATGCAGGTGATGCAAATGAATGTGTAGCCCCTGAATCTACTAATGCATGAATAGGAATACCAAAGATAAGAATCTCACCTGCTACAACAGATAGGTTCGCCTCGGCATCTTCTTTGGTCATCATATACACACGAGCTGGGACTTTCTTGTACTCATTTGTAGCATTTGGACAATTCTTTGCAAAGTGTCTAGATTTTCCACACAAGAAGCAAGCACCAGAACCCATCAAACATTCTCCACGATGAGTCTTCCTGTATTTAGGACAAACTGTAACACCCCCTGTTTTAACCATATTGTCATATACGGCTAAACTAGGAAGTGTTATTCTTTCTTAAACATTATCTTTAGTTTTATAAAAAAGTGGGCAAATTTGAACTTTCTAAAACCTTTAAACAAAGTAACTGCATGGAATTTCTTGTTAAAAGTGTCTTTATAAAATGCACTATCAAAAGAAGTTTTCACCGGTCTATTTTGCCATTGGTGGTAGTATTTACATTAAAACAAAATATCTGAAACTGACAAAAAGTCGCCCACAGGTCAAGCTCGTCCACATCTGTATTATCACAGTGACAAAAGGCAAGCCAGGCAACTAGCTAGTCAATAGTAAAATGTACCTCCTCACCTGCATCACAAGACGAAAATGAGCTAAAGCTCAGTAAGTAAAAACTATGCATGCTTATGTATGCTTTAAAATTTCAAAAAGTTCCCATTGTACCCTTTTCTTTCTTAAACATTTAAGTCCATATATTTCCTTTAAAAATATTTACAGTTGGGCCCCTTAGCACACTGCTAGTCCTGTAAGTCGATAGGCCGTGATAACATTGGGCGGAAACTCTGGCCAAGAGTAAATATAAGGTGCGACCGTCGTGTGAGGTTTTTGAAAACTCCTTCCCTCATCAAAGGGGCATCCCACACCACGCTAATATTGTCCCGCTTCAACGAGACACATCATAAGATCCGCAAGTCCCGCTTCAACGGGAGAGTCTGCATCAACAGACTTACCTACCTAGCTCCGACAGACTAGCATTTGCACTTAAAACTTATCTTTTAAAATTGATACAATGGTACTTACTTTCAAATACCTTGTAATAAAATTATCAATTTGCATGCAAGACGTGCCATGCATATGGCATTTTATAACTTTCAAGAATAAGTAAGTTTCACATAATGACATCTTCCATGTAGTTCTTGTGATGCAGTTGTAAGTCTTTACTTACCTTGTGTCCTGAATAGACATTGATAGTGGAAAGGGTCAATATCCCCTAGAGATTGGTGTGCCAATCACCTGTCATGAAATTCTTTTATTCTAGATGCACATTTTTCTAAAATGAATGAACTAAGTTACTTGGACAAGACCGAAGTCACTACTTTCACCAAATTAGGAAACTTGATCATATAATAACTCGGAAGCATACAAATCACTTAAGGTACTTGGTAGTTAATAACTAGTATTGAAAAACTGTTTAAAAGTACTAAAATATAAATGCTAGTTCATTAGCATAAAACTGATCCAAAATGGCACATAATCTTGTAAAACTAGTCCAATTGCCTCTAAATGGTGTCATTTCATTTTCAAAATATTTGGACAGCACCTCCCCTATTTCTAGGACATTCCCACATGATTAAAATCATGGTTTTAAACCTGCAATAATAGTTAAGAATCCAATTCCCACATATACACATCAAAGAGGATCACTTAGAACAATCTAAGTGCACTTGAACTCTTTTTCGGTTTAAACAAGTTTAAAACCACTTTTATACTTGTATCTCAACAGAACAAGCCACCGAATGAGTGTAATAAATAATAGGATTCATAGAATATACACTCCAAGTTTAGAAAATTAGATTACAAATAGAAAAACATAATCTATCACACATGAAAATACTTAAATCTATAACTAGCACACTTTAGGGCTTTAGGTTTAAATTTAATCCTCCACTTAAATTTTATGTTTCCAGCAATATGTAAGGGTTCCTAGGACCATTATTCATCAAATAATAGCTTTGGTTTAAGAGTTGAAACAAAAAAAATTAACTATAAGTTCAAAATCCTACATAGTGCTCACCTTGACTAGTTTGAGCCTTTCTGAATTTCTTGCCTTCTATCTCCACCAAACTGATTTCCAAGGCTTAGAATCTGATTCTAGGACTCAAGAGAACCTAGAGAAACCATTATTTAAGTGGGAACAAGTAGAGAATTGAAATTAAAGGACAAGACCTAGAGTGCCCTGAGAAATTAGGTAAGTTTCAGACGACAAACTCTTGGTTTTGAACTCTCTCCAAAGAGAATGACAAAAATTGACCGAAAATTGCCATTTCGTAAAACTAGGTGCTAGAAACAACGAAATGAGTTATAGACCAACAAATACTATTTATTTGGTACCTTGAGATATTAGGTAAGTTTCGAGCGACAAACTCCTTATTTTGAACTCTCTCCGACGGGAATGACGAAAATTGACCGTAAATTGACAATTGGGAAAACTAGGTGCCAGATACAACGAAATGAGTTCTATTCCAATAAATACACTTTATTTCGTACCTTGAGAAATTAGGTAAGTTTCGGGCAACAAACTCCTTGTTCTGAACTCTTTCCAAAGAGAATGACCAAAATTGACCAAAAATTGCCAATTGGGAAAACTAGGTGCTAGATACAACGAAATGAGTTCTAGATCAACAAATACTCTTTATTTGGTACCTTGAGATATTAGGTAAGTTTCGGGCAACAAACTCCTTGTTTTGAAGTCTCTCCAAAGAGAATGACCAAAATTGACCGAAAATTGCCAATTGGGAAAACTAGGTGCTAGATACAGCGAAATGAGTCCTAGAACAATAAATACTGTTTATCTGGCACCCTGAGATATTAGGTAAGTTTCGGGCAACAAACTCCATGTTTTGAACTCTTTCTAAAGAGAAAGACCAAAATTGACCCAAAATTGCCAATAGAGAAAACTAGGTGCTAGATACAACGAAATGAGTTCAAGATCAACAACTACTTTTTATCTGGTACCTTGAGATATTAGAAAAGTTTTGGACAACAAACTCCTTGTTTTGAGCTCTCTCCAAAGAGAATGACAAAAATTGACCAAAAATTGCTATTTGGTAAAACTAGATACTAGAAACAACGAAATGAGTTCTAGACAAACAAATACTCTTTGTTTGGTACCTTGAGATATTAGGTTAGTTTCGAACAACAAACTCCTTATTTGGAACTCTTCCCAAGGAGAATGACAAAAGTCGACCAAAAATTGCCAATTTGGAAAANAGATACGATGAAATGAGTTCTAGACCAACAAATACTCTTTATTTGGTACCGTGAGATATTAGGTAAGTTTCGGACAACAAACTCCTTGTTTTGAAATCTCTCCGAAGAGAATGACCAAAATTGACCGAAAATTGCCAATTGGGAAAACGAGGTGCTAGATACAACGAAATGAGTTCTAGACCAACAAACACTCTTTATTTGGCACCTTGAGATATTAGGTAAGTTTTGGACAACAAACTCCTTGTTTTAAACTCTCTCCATAGAGAATGACCAAAATTGACCGAAAATTGCCAAATGGGAGAACTAGGTGCTAGATACAACGAAATGGGTTCTAGACCAGTAAATGCTCTTTATTTGGTACCTTGAGATATTGGGTAAGTTTCGGGCAACAAACTCCTTGTATTGAAGTCTCTCCAAAGAGAAAGACCAAAATTGACTGAAAGTCGCCAATTGGGAAAACTAGGTGGTAGATACAACGAAATGAGTTCAAGACCAACAAATACTCTTTATTTGGTACCTTGAGATATTAGGTAACTTTCGTCACCAAACTCTTTGTTTTGAACTCTCTCCGAAGAAAATGACAAAAATTGACCGAAAATTGTCATTTGGGAAAACTAGGTGCTAGCTTCAACGAAATTGGTTCTAGACCAATAAATACTCTTTATTTGGTACCTTGAGAGATTAGGTATGTTTCGGGCAACAATCTCCTTGTATTGAAGTCTCTCCAAAGAAAAAGACCAAAATTAACCAAAAATTGCCAATTGGGAAAACTAGGTGGTACATACGGCGAAATGAGTTCAAGACCAACAAAGACTCTTTATTTGGTACCTTGGGTTATTTGGTAAGTTTGGAACAACAAACTCCTTGTTTGGAACTCTTCCCAAAGTGAATCGCAAAAATTGACCGAAAATTACCAATTGGGAAAACTAGGTGCTAGATACAATGAAATGAGTTCTAGAACAACAAATACTCTTTATTTGCTTCCTTGAGATATTAGGTAAGTTTCAGACAACAAACTCCTTGTTTTCAACTCTCTCCAAGGAGAATGACGAAAATTGACCGAAAATTGCCATTTCGTAGAACTAGGTGCTAGAAACAACGAAATGAGTTCTAGACAAACAAATACTCTTTATTTGGTACCTTGAGATATTTGGTAAGTTTTGAGCAAAAAACTCCGTATTTTGAACTCTCTCCGAAGGGAATGACGAAAATTGGCCGTAAATTGCCAATTGGGAAAACTAGGTGCCAGATACAACGAAATGAGTTATGGACCAACGAATACACTTTATTTGGTACCTTGAGAAATTAGGTAAGTTTTGGGCAACAAACTCCTTGTTTTGGACTCTCTCCAAGGAGAATGACCAAAATTGATCGAAAATTGCGAATTAAGAAAACTAGGTGCTAGATAAAACGATATGAGTCCTAGACCAACAAATACTCTTTATTTGGCACCTTGAGAGATTAGATAAGTTTCGGGCAAAAAATTCCTTGTTTTGAACTCTCTCCAAAGGGGAAGACCGAAATTGACACGAAATTACCAATATGGAAAACTAGGTGGCAGAAACAACGAAATGAGTTCTAGACCAACAACTACTCCTTATTTGGTACCTTGAGATATTAGGTAACTTTCATCAACAAACTCCATGTTTTGAACTCTCTCCAAAGAAATTGACAAAAATTGACCGAAAATTGCCATTGGGGAAAACTAGGTGCTAGATAAAACGAAATTGGTTCTATACCAATAAATGCTCTTTATTTGGTACCTTGAGATATTAGGTAAGTTTCAGGCAACAAACTCCTTGTATTGAAGTCTCTCCAAAGATAAAGACCAAAATTGTCCGAAAATTACCAATTGGGAAAACTAGGTGGTAGATACAATGAAATGAGTTCTAGACCAACAAATACTCTTTATTTAGTACCTTGGGATATTAGGTAAGATTGGTACAATAAACTCCTTGTTTTGAACTCTTCCCAAAGTGAATGGCAAAAATTGACCGAAAATTGCCAACCGGGAAAACTGATGAGAACATGGCAAGCATGAAAACATGGAATGCAGATCCAATTCAAGTTCCAATTGGACCGGTTACAAGAGTTCGAGCTAAAAGGTTCATGGTGTCTTTCAATGGGCTTATTCAAGGCATTTGGACTGAGATAAATTCTGGGAGGCCCAAGGATGATATTATATATGGTCCACAAGGTTGGATTTCCATTATTCAAGCCTTGGAATATTCTAGAAAAGGCTCTTTAAGGGGGACAGCTCAAAGGATGCGTGAATTAAGCATAGTTTCCTGATTTGGGTAACTTACCCGATTTTGACTCATCAAGGAGAATGGCTATTAGTAATTAAATAAATTATCTTTCTTATTTATTTATTAAGTTTTATTATTGAGTAATAAGGCTTGCATGCCAACTAAGATACTTTCCTTTTTTATTGTGAAGTAGGCGTGTTTAGGGTAACTGTAGCAAATCAATTCTGAGAATTGATTTAGGTTATTTTAGTTTCCTTTTCTTGTTTTGGGAAGCTTCTTAGGGGTTTTAGAGCAGCCAATTTTCGTGGCTTTGCCTATATATAATGTACACTTTTCATTCATTAATAGAAGATTACAATTCATCAAAAATTGAGAGCAATTTCTCTTTGGTTCTTTGAGAACTTATTCGAACTTATCAGATTTCTCTGTGGCGTTCATCCTTTGACTTATCAATCGAGTTTTTCATCCTTGATTGTGGCGTCTTCCCTTATACCAAGGTTCACATCTCTTTATAGGTGTTGGGTCGAGGTTTT
>JXTC01000702.1:58897-76632 GCA_002914845.1 Trema orientale
CGGAAGATATGAGAAACATGAAAATTCATCTTAGAAATTCTATCAATGCAACGTAACCAAGAAGGCTTCCAGCGCCAAGGAACAGAAGGGGAGCGCGCTTGAGAAATTAGGTAAGTTTCGGGCAACAAACTCCTTGTTTTGAACTCTCTCCAAAGAGGACGACGAAAATTTACCCAAAATTGCCAATAGGGAAAACTAGGTGCCAGAAACAATGAAATGAGTTCTAGACCAACAAGTACTGTTTATTTGGTACATTGAGATATTAGATAAGTTTCGGACAACAAACTCCTTGTTTTGAGCGCTCTTGCCATTTGGTAAAACTAGGTGCTAGAAAACATGAATTGAGTTCTAGACCAACAAATACTCTTTATTTGGTGCCTTTAGAAATTAGGTAAGTTTCGAGCAACAAACTGCTTGTTTTGAACTCTTTCCAAAGAGAATGACTAAAATTGACCTAAAGTTGCGATTCGGGAAAACTAAGTGCTAGACACAACGAAATGAGTCCTCGAACAACAAATAATCTTTATTCGGCACATTGAGATATTAGGCAAGTTTCGGGCAACAAACTCCTTGTTTTGAACTCTCTCCAAAGAGAATGACCCAAATTGACCGAAAATTGCCATTTGGGAAAACCAGGTGCCAGATACAACGAAATGAGTTCTAGACCAACAAATACTCTTTATTTGGTATCTTGAGATATTAGGTAAGTTTTGGGCAACAAACTCCTTGTTTTGAACTCCTTCCGAAGAGAATGACCAAAATTGACCGAAAATTGCGAATTGGGAAAACTAGGTGCTAGACACAACGAAATGAGTCATAGACCAACAAATACTCTTTATTTGGCACCTTGAGATATTAGGTAAGTTTCGGGCAACAAACTCCATTTTTTGAACTCTCTCCAAAGAGAATGACCAAAATTGACCGAAAATTACCAATTGGGAAAACTAGGTGCCAGATACAACGAAATGAGTTCTAGACCAACAAATACTCTTTATTCGGTACCTTGAGATATTAGGTAAGTTTTGGACAACAAACTCCTTGTTTTGAAATCTCTTCAAAGAGAATGACCAAAATTGACCGAAAATTGCCAATCGGGAAAACCAGGTGCTAGATACAACGAAATGAGTTCTAGACCAACAAACACTCTTTATTTGGCACCTTGAGATATTACGTAAGTTTCGGACAACAAACTCCTTGTTCCGAACTCTCTCCAAAGAGAATGACCAAAATTGACCGAAAATTGCCAAAAGGGAAAACTAGGTGCTAGATACAACGAAATGGGTTCTAGACCAGTAAATGCTCTTTATTTGGTACCTTGAGAAATTAGGTAAGTTTCGGGCAACAAAATCCTTGTATTGAAGTCTCTCCAAAGAGAAAGACCAAAATTGACAGAAAATTGCCAATTGGGAAAACTAGGTGGTAGATACAACGAAATGAGTTCTAGACCAACAAATACTCCCTAATTGGTACCTTGAGATATTGGTTAAGTTTCGAGCAACAAACTCCGTATTTTGAACTCTCTCCAAAGAGAATGACGAAAATTGACCATAAATTGCCAATTGGGAAAACTAGGTGCCAGATACGACGAAATGAGTTCTAGACCAACGTATACACTTTATTTGGCGCCTTGGGAAATAAGGTAAGTTCTGGGCAACAAACTCCTTGTTTTGAACTCTCTCCGAACAGGATGACCAAAATTGACCGAAAATTACCAATTGGGAAAACTAGGTGCTAGAAACAAAGAAATGACTTCTGGACCAACAAATACTCTTTATTTGGCACCTTAAGATATTAGGTAAGTTTCGGACAACAAACTCCTTATTTTGAACTCTCTCCAAAGAGAATGACACAAATTGATCGAAAACTGCCAATTGAGAAAACTAGGTGCCAGATACAACGAATAGAGTTCTAGACCAACAAATACTCTTTATTTCGAACCTTGAGATATTAGGTATCTTTCGTCAATAAACTCCTTGTTCTGAACTCTCTCCAAAGAAAATGACAAAAATTGACCGAAAATTGCCATTTGGGAAAACTAGGTGCTAGATACAACGAAATGGGTTCTAGACCAATAAATGCTCTTTATTTGGTACCTTGAGATGTTAGGTAAGTTTCGGACAACAAACTCCTTGTATTGAAGTCTCTCCAAAGAAAAAGACCAAAATTGAACGAAAATTGCCAATTGGGGAAACTAGGTGGCAGATAAAACGAAATGAGTTCTAGAGCAACAAATACTCTTTATTTGGTACCTTGGGGTATTAGGTAAGTTTGGAACAATAAACTCCTTGTTTGGAACAATTCCCAAAGGGAATGACCAAAATTGACCGAAAATTGCCAATTGGGAAAACTAGGTGCTAGAAACAACGAAATGAGTTCTAGACCAACAAATACTCTTTATTTGGTACCTTGAGATACTAGGTAAGTTTCGGGCAACAAACTCCTTATTTTGAACTAATGACCAAAATTGACCGAAAATTGCCAATTGGGAAAACTAGGTGCTAAATACTGCGAAATAAGTCCTAGACAAATAAATACTCCTTACCTGGCACCTTGATAGATTAGGTAAGTTTCGGGCAACAAACTCCATGTTTTGAACTCTGTCCAAAGAGAAAGACCAAAATTGACCCGAAATTGCCAATAGGAAAAACTAGGTACTAGATACAATGAAATGAATTCTAGATTAACAACTACTCTTTATTCGGTACCTTGAGATATTAGAAAAGTTTCGGACAACAAACTCCCTGTTTTGAGCTCTCTCCAAAGAGAATGACGAAAATTGACCGAAAATTGCTATTTGGTAAAACTAGGTTCTAGAAACAACAAAATGAGTTCTAGACAAACAAATACTCTTTATTTGGTACCTTGAGATTTTAGGTTAGTTTCGGACAACAAACTCCTTATTTGGAACTTTTCCCAAGGAGAATGACAAAAGTCGACCGAAAATTGCCAATTCAGAAAACCAGGTGCTAGATACGACGAAATGTGTTCTAGACCGACAAATACTCTTTATTTGGTACCATGAGATATTAGGTAAGTTTCGGACAACAAACTCCTTGTCTTGAACTATCTCCAATGAGAATGACTAAAATTTACCGAAAATTGCCAATTGGGAAAATCAGGTGCTAGATACAACGAAATGAGTTCTAGACCAACAAACACTCTTTATTTGGCACCTTGAGAAATTAGGTAAGTTTTGGACAACAAACGGCTTGTTTTGAACTCTCTCCAAAGAGAATGACCAAAATTGACCGAAATTGCCAAATGGGAAAACTAGGTGCTAGATACAACAAAATGGATTCTAGACCAATAAATGCTCTTTATTTGGTACCTTGAGATATTAGGTAAGTTTCGGGCAACAAACTCCTTGCATTGAAGTCTCTCCAAAGAGAAAGACCAAAATTGACTGAAAATCGCCAATTGGGAAAACTGGGAGGTAGATACAATGAAATGAGTTCTAGACGAACAAATTCTCTTTATTTGGTACCTTGGGATATTGGGTAAGTTTGGAACAACAAACTCCTTGTTTGGAACTCTTCCTAAAGTAAATGACAAAAATTGACCGAAAATTTCCAATTGGGAAAATTAGGTGCTAGATACAATGAAATGAGTTCAAGATCAACAAGTACTCTTTAATTGGTACCTTGAGATACTAGGTAAGTTTCGGACAACTAACTCCTTGTTTTGAACTCTCTCCAAAGAGAATGACGAAAATTGACCGGAAATTGCCATTTCGTAAAACTAGGTGCTAGAAACAACGAAATGAGTTCTAGACAAATAAATACTCTTTATTTGGTACCTTGAGATATTGGGTAAGTTTCGAGTAACAAACTCCTTATTTTGAACTCTCTCCGAAGGGAATGACGAAAATTGACCGTAAATTGCCAATTGGGAAAACTTGGTACCAGATACAACGAAATGAGTTCTAGACCAACAAATACACTTTATGTGGTACCTGGAGAAATTAGGTAAGTTTCGGGCAACAAACTCATTGTTTTGAACTCTCTCCAAAGAGAATGACCAAAATTGACCGAAAATTGCGAATTGGGAAACCTTGGTGCTAGATACAACGAAATAAGTCCTAGACCAACAAATACTCTTTATTTGGCACCTTGAGATATTAGGTAAGTTTCGGGCAACAAACTCCGTGTTTTGAACTCTCTCGAAAGAGGAGGACCAAAATTGACCCGAAATTGCCAATAGGGAAAACTAGGTGCTAGAAATAACGAAATGAGTTCTAGACCAACATCTACTCTTTATTTGGTACCTTGAGATATTAGATAAGTTTCGGACAACAAACTCCTTGTATTGAAGTCTCTCTAAAGAGCATGACGACAATTGACCGAAAATTTGCATCTGGTAAAACTAGGTGCTAGAAATAACGAAATGAGTTGTAGACCAACAAATACTCTTTATTTGGTACATTGAGATATTAGGTAAGTTTCGGACAATAAACTCTTTGTTTTGAACTCTCTACGAAGAGAATGACGAAAATTTACCGAAAATTGCCATTTGGTAAAACTAGGTGCTAGAAACCGTGAATTGAGTTCTAGACCAACAAATAATCTTTATTTGGTACCTTTAGAAATTAGGTAAGTTTCGAGCAACAAACTACTTGTTTTGAACTCTTACCAAAGAGAATGACCAAAATTGACCGAAAATTGCCAAATGGGAAAACTGGGTGCCAGACACAACGAAATGGGTTCTAGACCAATAAATGCTCTATATTTGGTACCTTGAGATATTAGATCAGTTTCGGGCAAAATACTCCTTGTATTGAAGTCCCTCCAAAGAGAAAGACCAAAATTGTCAAAAAATTGCCAATTGGGAAAACTAGGTGGTAGAAACAACGAAAGGAGTTCTAGACCAACAAATTCTCTTTATTTGGTACCTTGGGATATTAGGTAAGTTTGGAACAACAAACTCCTTGTTTGGAACTCCTCCCAAAGTAAATGACAAAAATTTACCAAAAATTGCAAATTGTGAAAACTAGGTGCTAGATACAATGAAATGAGTTCAAGATCAACAAATACTCTTTATTTGGTACCTTGAGTTATTAGGTAAGTTTCGGACAACAAACTCCATGTTTTGAACTCTCTCCAATGAGAATGACGAAAATTGACCGAAAATTACCATTTCGTAAAGCTAGGTGCTAGAAATACCGAAATGAGTTCTAGACCGACAAATACTCTTTATTTGGTACATTGTGATATTGTTTAAGTTTCAAGCAACAAACTCCTTTTTTTGAACTCTCTCTAAAGAGAATGACGAAAATTGACCCCAAATTGCCAATTGGGAAAACTAGGTGCCAGATACAACGAAATGAGTTCTTGACCAACAAATACACTTTATTTGGTACCTTGGGAAATTAGGTAAGTTTCGGGCAACAAACTCCTTGTTTTGAACTCTCTCCAAAGAGAATGACCAAAATTGACCGAAAATTACTAATTGGGAAAACTCGGTGCTAGAAACAACGAAATGAGTTCTAGACCAACAAATACTCTTTATTTGGCACCTTGAGATATTAGGTAAGTTTCGGACAACAAATCCCTTGTTTTGAACTCTCTCCAAAGACAATGACACAAATTAACCGAAAATTACCAAATGAGAAAACTGGGTGCCAGATACAACGAAATGAGTTCTAGACCAACAAATACTCTTTATTTGGTACTTTGAGATATTAGGTAACTTTCGTCAACAAACTCCTTGTCTTGAACTCTCTCAAAAGAAAATGACAAAAATTGACCGAAAATTGCCATTGGGAAAAACTAGGTGCTAGATACAACGAAATGGGTTCTAGACTAATAAATGCTCTTTATTTGATACCTTGAGATATTAGGTAAGTTTCGGGCAACAAACTCTTTGTACTGAAGTCTCTCAAAAGAAAAAGATCAAAATTGACCGAAAATTGCCAATTGGGAAAACTAGGTGGTAGATACAACGAAAGGGTTCTAGACCAACAAATACTCTTTATTTGGTACCTTAGGATATTAGGTAAGTTTTGAACAACAAACTCCTTGTTTGGAACTCTTCTCAAAGTGAATGGCAAAAATTGACCGAAAATTGCCAATTGGGAAAACTAGGTGCTAGATACAATGAAATGAGTTCCAGATCAACAAATACTCTTTATTTGGTACCTTGAGATATTAGGTAAGTTTCAGACAACAAACTCCTTGTTTTGAACTCTCTCCCAAGAGAATGGCGAAAATTGACCGAAAGTTGCCATTTCGTAAAACTAGGTGCTAGAAACAACAAAATGAGTTATAGACCAACAAATACTCTTTATTTGGTACCTTGAGATAATGGGTAAGTTTCGAGCAACAAACTCCTTATTTTGAACTCTATCCGAAAGGAGTGACGAAAATTGACCGTAAATTGCCAATTAGGAAAACTAGGTGCCAGATACAACGAAATGCGTTCTAGACCAACAAATACACTTTGTTTGGTACCTTGAGAAATTAGGTAAGTTTCGGGCAGCAAACTCCTTGTTTTGAACTCTCTCCGAGGAGAATGACCAAAATTGACCGAAAATAGCCAATTGGGAAAACTAGGTGCTAGATACGATGAAATGAGTCCTAGACCAACAAATACTCTTTATTTGGCACCATGAGAAATTAGGTTAGTTACGGGCAACAATCTCCTTGTTTTGAACTCTCTCCAAAGAGGAAGACCAAAATTGACCCGTTATTGCCAATAGGGAAAACTAGGTGCAAGAAACAACGAAATGAGTTCTAGACCAACAACTACTCCTTATTTGGTACCTTGAGATATCAGGTAACTTTCGTCAACAAACTCCTTTTCTCGAACTCTCTCCAAAGAAAATGACAAAAATTGACCGAAAATTCCCATTGGGGAAAACCGGGTGCTAGATAAAACGAAATGGGTTCTAGACTAATAAATGTTCTTTATTTGGTACCTTGAGATATTAGGTAAGTTTCGGGCAACAAACCCCTTGTATTGAAGTCTCTCCGAAGAAAAAGACCAAAATTAATCGAAAATTGCCAATTGGGATAACAAGGTGGTAGATACAACGAAATGAGCTCTGGACCAACAAATACTCTTTACTTGGTACCTTGGGATATTAGGTAAGTTTGGAACAACAAACTCCTTGTTTGGAACTCTTCCCAAAGTGAAGGGCAAAAATTGACCGAAAATTGCCAATTGGAAAAACTAGGTGCTAGATAAAATGAAATGAGTTCTAGATTAACAAATACTCTTTATTTGATACCATGAGATACTAAGTAAGTTTCAGACAACAAACTCCTTGTTTTGAACTCTCTCCAAAGAGAATGACGAAAATTGACCGAAAATTTCCATTTCGTAAAACTAGGTGCGAGAAACAATGAAATAAGTTCTAGACCAACAAATACTCTTTATTTGGTACCTTGAGAGATTGGGTATGTTTCGAGTAACAAACTCCTTATTTTGAACTCTCTCCGAAGGGAATGACAAAAATTGACCGTAAATTGCCCATTGGGAAAACTACGTGCCAGATACAACGAAATGAGTTCTAGACCAACAAATACACTTAATTTGGTACCCTGAGAAATTAGGTAGGTTTCGGGCAACAAACTCCATGTTTTGAACTCTCTCCGAGAAGAATGACTAAAATTGACCAAAAATTGCGAATTGGGAACGCTAGGTGCTAGACACAACGAAATGAGTCCTACATCAACAAATACTCTTTATTTGGCACATTCAGATATTAGGTAAGTTTCAGGCAACAAACTCCTTGTTTTGAACTCTCTCCAACGAGAATGACCAAAATTGACCTAAAATTGCGAATTGGGAAAGCTAGGTGCTAGACACAACGAAATGAGTCCTAGACCAACAAATACTCTTTATTTGGCACATTCAGATATTAGGTAAGTTTCGGACAACAAACTCCTTGTTTTGAACTCTCTCCAAATAGAATGACCAAAATTGACCGAAAATTGTCGGTTAGGAAGACTAGGTGCTAGATACAACGAAATGAGTCTGAGACAAACAAATACTCTTTATTTGACACCTTGAGATATTGGGTAAGTTTTGGGCAACAAACTCCCTGTTTTGAACTCACTCCAAAGAGAATAACCAAAACTGACCGAAAATTGCTATTTGGGAAAACTAGGTCCTAGATAAAACGAAATGAGTTCTAGACCAACAAATACTCTTTATTTGGTATCTTGAGATATTAGGTANAATCAAAAAGGGAGAAAACATTATTACTGATTCTCGACTTGTGAGGTTGGTTCTTATATGGTTATTTAATTGATTCTTTATTTCCTTTATCTTTTGTTGAAATACATGATTATTTGATTATATAATGTCTACTTTATATTGATTTGAATAGTATATATATGTGAATTGATTTGAGTAGTATATATATGTGAGTAGGTAAATTTTGAATCCATGTAATTACGTAGTTATTATTGTACTTTTAGTACATGTATCTATATCACAATTGAATAAAATATGATCGATTCTCCACTTTCTCTTTAGTGGAATTACTTTATGGGAATTTGTTTATGTTGATGAGATTATTTAATTATAAGTGGCATATATTATATACATGCAACAAAAAGAGAAATTATTTCTTCTAGGTAAGATATGGAGTTGTACGTGTAAGTTTAAAGATTAATGTACATATTAATTGAAACTATTCTTTTATTAGGAAGTTATATGTATATATATATACAATCCTTGCTATTGTTTTGAGTTGGCGTTGGAGAAGTTTCTATGGTACCTTAATTAATATTTGGTCTTATGTGCTATTGCAATAATATTATAACTCGGGAATCATGTTCATGGAAGTTAGTACTGTAATCATATCATGTGTGTACTATATATTCACATATCTGGATCCAAAAATGAAAATTTGATACTAAGCTATTAACCATGGGAAAAGTTTTAGATAAGTTCCAGTTATTATTTTTCTCTAGTTCTATTTTTCTCCTATATTCTTGAATTATGGTTTTCTTAGAGTGGTTATTAGTAAAGTATTGAGTAAATAAAGTAGTCTTCTCATAAAATTTGGGTGGACCAGAGTGAGGAAATTTATCTCTTATTATCTTAGGCACATTAATGACATGAATTTATGATTGGTAATATATTAGGGACACGTCAATTATCTTAGGCACATTAATGACATGAATTTATGATTGGTAATATATTAGAGACACATCAATTGTACATTGAGCAAAGAGCATTTATAGGCAGCAAAGTAAAGAGATTTAAAGCCAGGTAAGTAAAGTACTCAACTGCAACACAAGAATTACGTGCTATATGGACATCTATTATTATTATTATTTTTTTTTATGCTTTGCACTTTGGTTATGAGCATGAACATCGGCATTTCGGTTTCAGTATACATGCTTGGCACTTCTAATGTGGCATTATCATATACATCACGAGGCCATGCATGTTTTACAGAGAAGTCTAGGTTAGATGACAGGTTTCCCAAAATGCCGTAGCAATAATGTGCAAGGCTATGTCTATCATAGAAAAGTTAAGACCAGGTAACTTTTAGAAGGTTTTGTGTCACTGTTATGGGGAAGCGGGATAAATACTTACAGTTTGGAGTGGCAGCCCCAGGAAAGGGGCAAGTCTGACAGGATTAGTCAGAAGGTTTGCCACGATGTTCCTCCTCTAAGTTATATAATAGATTAAACTACAGTCTTGGGCCGCCTTATCTCTTGAGCTCGACGGGGTAACGATGGAATAAGGTTAGTAATGAGCCCCATTGTAGTGGGAGCCGGCCGGAGGAGAGCCCATGAGATATTATCAGTTCGGAAAGCCCTGTAGGCGTAGTACCGAACCGGACAGTGTACACAAGACAGAGGGAGCAGAATGGAAAATATTTATACCAAAACGTTTAGGCAAGCATGATCATGCATTTAATACATGTCATTGAGAAACATGTCATACATTACTTTACTTACTGAGCTGTAGCTCATTAAAGTCTTGTGTTGCAGGTAATGACTGAGGTGATTAGATGAGCTTGTGGGCTAGAGTAGAGGACCAACCTCGGTGCTATACATATGGATATTTTGACCACATGTGGGGGCTCAGTTTGTGTATTTTGGGATATTTTGTAGTCTCTTAGTGGAGTTATTTTTAGTTCATCTATTTTGGTACCTTATTTTATAATATACGTATATACTGATCAATGTTATGTTTGTAAGTAAAGCTATATATCCGTAGAGCTTTAAAGAAAACAAAAAGTTCAAATTGGCCCGTATTTTTGGAAAAACAATTATAGGATTATTTTCCAAACGTAACGCCCTGTAATTAGAGAGTTAATAATTTCTACTAGTAGTGTGTGGATAAGTGAGGGCGTTACAGCTAGATACAACGAAATGAGTTCTAGACCAACCAGTACTCTTTATTTGATACTTTGAGAAATTAGATAAGTTTTGGGTAACAAACTCAGTGTTTTGAACTCTCTCCTATGAGAATTCACTAAAATTGACCGAAAATTGCCAATTGGGAAAGGAAGGTGCTAGATACAACGAAATGCGTTCTAGACCAACAATTGCTCTTTATTTGGTATTTGAGATATTAGGTATGTTTTGGACAACAAACTACATGTTTAGAATTCTCTCCAATGAGAATTGACCAAAATTGACCGAAAATTACCAGTTGGGAAAAGAAGGTGCTAGATACAACGAAACGAGTTCTGGACCAACAAATACTCTTTATTTGGTACTTTGAGATATTGGGTAAGTTTTGGGCAACAAACTCCAAGTTTTGAACTCTTTCCAATGAGAATTGATCGAAAATTGCCAATTGGGAAAAGAAGGTTCTAGATACAACGAAACGAGTTCTAGATCAACAAATACTTTTTATTTGGTACTTTGAGATATTAGGTAAGTTTTGGGCAACAAACTCCATGTTTTGAACTCTCTCCAATGAGAATTGACCAAAATCGACCGAAAATTACCAATTGGGAAGAGAAGGTGTTAGATACAACGAAACGAGTTCTAGACCAACAAATACTCTTTATTTGGTATTTTGAGATATCACGTAAGTTTTGAGCAACAAACTCCATGTTTTAAACTCTCTCCAATGAGAATTGACCAAAATTGACCGAAAATTGCCAATTGGGAGACGAAGGTGCTAGATACAACGAAATGAGTCGTAGACCAACAAATACTCATTATTTGGCAGTTTGTGATATTAGATATGTTTTAGACAACAAATTACATGTTTTAAACTCTCTGCAACGAGAATCGACCAAAATTGACCGAAAATTGTAAATTGAGAAAAGAAGGTGCTAGATATAATGAAACGAGTTCTAGACCAACAAATACTCTTTATTTGGTACTTTTAGACATTTTTTTTGTTGAATGTTACCTAGAGGGGAAACCTCCGGTAATTTATTAAGATTAAATGAAAAAGAAAAAGTACAGAAAGTAACCAAGAATGATACAACCCAAAAAGGAAAAGAAATCAAAGCAAAAACTCAGCCCTGGGAGGGAGCCAAATAGTAATGTCGAAACATATTCATTGTCTTAACCTCCCCACAATGCCTCATTAAAAACCTTTCAACGTAAAACCCAATGGGAAACCGCTGAAAGGAAAAAAGAGCACGTTGTATTACAAGATTAGGGCAACTTAGAAAATCGGAAAGAACTTCGTCCCGAACAGTCTTTGGAGAAGGCCGCATGTATAAATGAAGGAGAGTTGTGCCACCAGGTCGGAGCCTGAATACTTGTCGCTCTAGAAGCCAAGAGGTCAGCTACGGAATTACCTTCCCGGAAGATATGAGAAACATGAAAGTTCATCTTAGAAATCCTATCAATGCATCGTAGCCAGGATGGCTTCCAACGCCAAGGAACAGAAGGTGAGCGCACATTTAAGAGGGAAACCAAATATGTAGAATCACTCTCCAGCCAAAGATTCTTCCAGCCAAAATCCCAAGCATAAGAGATTGCATGAATTGCACCGGCTAGTTCCGCTTCAAAAGCATAGCACTTACCAAGAGAAATAGCAAAGGCACCTTTAAAGAAACCTCGAGAGGTTCTAAAAATACCTCCACAACCTGCTAAGCCTGGACTACCATAGGCAGCCCCATCTGTATTGACCTTCAACCATCCAACCGGGGGAGGCCGCCAATGAACCTCCAGGACTCGAGGAGCCTTTGGAATCCGAACCTGGGCATGCAGGCATTTCAAAATCTGTAACTCCGCCATAGTGTTTCTCATTGTTCATGAACCAATCCTATTGGTCTCCCTGACAGCGCACCATATTGAGGCAATGGCTTTGTTAATATTGATATTTTCATTATCAAACAACCTTTTATTCCGGGAGGTCCAAATCACCCAAATAGCATTCACGATTGCTGATCGCCATAGCTGAGAAACTTGGGAACTGAAGGAAGCTTTCATTGCGTCTAGCCAGAGATCAATTATTGATCCATCCAAGCGAATTCTTCTCTGAAAAGCTGAGGAAACAGCACCCCAGATCGATTGAGCAAATTGACAAGACAGGAAGAGATGATCAGTATCTTCTTCATGGCTGAAACATAGTCAGCAACATGAGGGCATAAGATAACCCCTACAAATCAAGTTCTTCTCAGTCGGAAGCTTGTTCTGTAGTAACCTCCAAAATACCATAGAGCGAGAAGGAGGGATAAANGTCCAAAAATGTACCTTGGAGTTCCTGCCCACTGCCCAAATTGATTCATCAACTAGAGGTTGAATATGATCTCTTAGCCCGCACCAAATTGAAGATTTCCAAAACCTACGCTGAGTGAAACCTTTAGAAAAGAATCTGCCCCTTAGAAATTGAAAGACAAAAGAATCAGAAGTCATTAAGCTCCAGGATAATTTCTTTAAAAGAGCTGCATTTAGAATGATAGGATCCCGGAGTCCTAAACCACCATCATCTTTAGACTTACAACACATTTTCCACGAAGCAATGACCGGCTTAGTGGTCTTAGGGGAGCCAGTCCAAAGGAAATTTCTAACGGAAGAAATCAGATCCTTCAAGAGTGTCTTGGGCCATTTATAAACCTGGAAAGAGTAGATCAACTGTCCCATAATAACTGAGTTAATCAAACTAACCCTTCCTGCCATGGAAAGAGTGAGACCCTTCCAATACTCAAAATTAGAGTTAATCTTATCAATAATCGGCTGAAAGTTACAACGCTTAGGAGTACCAGCAAATAGACTAACCCCAAGATAAGAGAGAACTGTGCCCCCCCTTCTCATACCAGTAGAATGTAAGAAATCAGAAGCTCTATTGGCAAGAACAGCGCGACCCAAATAAATAAAAGATTTACTGAAGTTTACCTATTGGCCTGAAATAGTTTCATAGTGTTGGAGTGCTTGAATGATTGCTTTAATATTAGACGGTGAAGCACGAGCAAACAAGAGAACATCATCGGCAAATAAATAATGAAATGGAGCCTTCTCTTTTCTAGTAGAAGTCATTGGAATGATAGCACCCCTCTCAATTTGTTGTATGAAGTAGCGACTAAGATAGTCTTCTGCTAAAACAAATAATAAAGGGGACAGTGGATCTCCCTGACGAACACCTCGGGAACAAGGGAAATAACCATGTGGAGTCCCGTTGATCAAAATGGATAGTCGAGCTGAATGGAAAATGTTATCCACCCACTTCACGAAAGAGAAATCAAAGCCAAAAGATAAAAGGACAGCCTTAATAAAGTCCCATCTCAAGGTATCGAAAGCTTTCCTAATGTCCAGTTTCATTGCAAAGTTTCCTCCGTAACTGTTTTTGTCTAAGCAATTATAACATTCTGAAGCTCCAACAATACAGTCTCTAATGTTTCTTCCTGGAACAAATCCAAATTGATTTGGAGAGATAATTTTAGCGCATATAAGACCCAGACGATCAGCTAGAATCTTGGTGATCACTTTATAGATAAAATTTCCTAAAACTATTAGCCGATATTGGTCAATAGAAAGGGCATTATCAACTTTGGGGATCAACACTAGGAAATTCGAATTAAGCCCAGGTGTAAGTTCTCCAGTTCTGAAAAATTGTTGTACTGCCAAAACAACATTCTCGCCCACAATGTCCCAGCAATGACGAAAGAATTTCCCAGAGTAACCATCCGGTCTAGGAGCACTAGTAGCATCCATAAGAGAAATTGTCGTTCTAATTTTCCTCAGCAGAAGGAAGGCGACAGAGATCCAGATTTTCAGAAGGTGAAACCAGGTTCGGAATAACCCCTTCTACCACCGAGTAGTCAATAACTCCATGAGGAGATTCAGTAAACAAATCTTTATAGAAGGCTTGAATATGAGCGAAAATCAGATTGGAATCCTCAACAAGTTCGTCACCGATCTTTATATGGCTTAAAACCTTTTTAGTTCGCCGACGTTTTACCACATTATGAAAAAAGGAGGTGTTCTGGTCCCCTTCCTTTAGCCATTTAACCCGGCTCTGTTCACGAAAATAAGTTTCTTCCTGAGACAGCAAAGAGTCCAATGATGTGAGAGCTTCAGTTTCCTGAAACAAGAGGGAATCTGAAAGTCCTTCATTGGCTAGACGATCTTGAATATTGGATACCCTTTCCGAAGCTTTGGTTATATTAACACGAAGATCCCCGAAAACTTGCCAGTTCCAAACTTTTAATTCTTGTTTCAATTCCTTAAGTTTCTTCGCCAACTGAATTGAAGGGCAACCGAAAGATGGGCGGGACCAAACTTTTCTAACCAACTCATTGAATGTTGGATGAGACAGCCACATACCTTGAAAGCGGAAAGGTCGGGGGCCTGACAGAGAGGCGTTAGAAGCAGATACTAACAACGGGTGGTGATCCGAATGAATACGAGGCAAACAAATTGAAGAAACTTGTTGCCATTGTTCAATAAACTCCGCATTGCAAAAGGCTCGATCGAGACGAGACATGACAATCTTTCCCCTTCGAAAACCCCGCCAAGAATAAAAAGGCCCTTGTGAATTAAGATCATTCAGATTGCAAATAGTGACTCTGGCGCGAAAGTCTTCACAGGATTGGCGTTTAAGCACACCAGTACTTTCATGAGCTCCCATCACAGAATTAAAGTCTCCCAAAGCCAACCATGGACCAGCCACATGTAAAGAGTACAAAGAATCCCATAGATCACGGCGAGTAATATAATCGCAGCTTGCATAAATAAAGCTTACAAAAAATTCACGTCCATTAGACAAAAAAGATGTAGTTACATGCTGAGGATGAGAAGCAATAACCTGGAAGTTGGAAATTGAAGACGAACAAAACACCCAAATAGTTGGAAGTGACCTGTCATTCTGAGCGACGAAATTAAGGCCGAGTGCCTTCCAAAAACGGGCAGGAACAGAGTCAAGAATACACATTGGTTCTACAAGAGAAAGGAAATCTGGTCTATGACGAACACATAGATCTTTCAAAGCTCGTCGGGTGGCCAAGTTGGAGACTCCCCGACAATTCCATTAAAGAATTTTTATGGAAATAATGATTTAGAAGCCCGTGTGATAGGGCGAGACACCTGGGCTGCAATGACTTTCTTCTTCCTTTTCGACTGGACTTCCTGCCATCCTTCATCTCGAGCAAAGACTTTAGAAGGAGAGAGGTCGCTAGTGTTAAAGCTATCACTGTTGGATTCTTCAATGGAGGAAGTAACAGCCTCAGTGCCGTGAGTCACTGGCTGAGTAGGGAGATCCCGTTTGTTTTCTTTATCTGAAATAACCTTGGTGTGAGCATTCCCATGATCCATCAGTGTCTGTGGCTGTGCATGATCTTTTTCTTTGACCAATTCTCTTTCAACCTCATGTAGGGCGGGATTAGGATGCTGTCGCACAGCATGCAATAGAGTTTCCTCATTATTACTGCTTATATTGACCTATTTATCAAAGTCCAAAGCTTCCGCTACCTCATCTGCCCAAGTCTTCTTTTCCCCCAATGACGGCTCACCCACACTCTGGACCTCCGCTCCAAGATCTTTTTTGAGAAGCGAAAATACATTCTTGACTGGAACTTCAGGATTAATTGGAGACTTTATAATAGGTCTATAAACCTGTTTTTGAATTAAGGAGCGGCCTCGATTAACCTTGGAGTCTGGTTCCTTAATTGTTGTAGGTTTTTGTCCCCGTCTGCAAGAAGAAACTGCATGACCAATGATCTTACAAGAGGAACAGAAATCAGGAAGTCTTTCATATTCCAGCGGGATGAAAAGGCAATCATTGCCTACTTCCACCATTAAAGAGTCTGAAATCGGTTGAGAGAGGTCAATATCGATGAGAATCCTTGCAAAATGTCCAAATTCACCTTTAAGGGTCATGTCGTCAAATCTGATAGGAACTCCAACTCCCCTTGCCAAATCAGAGAGAATTTGCCTGTCCCAGTAGACCCATGGTAGCTCATGGAAGCGTACCCAAACCTGGGCATTGGTAGAGCCTTGAGTATACGGGTTGAAGTTAGGAAACCAAGGTTGGAGACGAAGCACTCCAGGTTTTAAATTTAGTGAACCCATCCCCCAAACCTTATTCTTTTCCTCTTGCGAAGATAAAAGGATATGAAAGAATCCTTTACCAAGGGATATTAGACGCCAAGATGGTGAGAGTTGCCAAACAGATTGTAATTTGAATTTGAGGTCTTGTAATTTCCAAGGAGAATCCCCTTTTGTCAAAAAGACTCGTCCTATGAGGGAGAATTGACACATCTCCAAGCGTTTCTTCAAGGATTGTTCATTAACTTTCACACAAACATAGTTACCTTTGATAGAAGGCTTGCACGATTCTGGAGCAATGAAAGGGACAGCTATGGCCTCATTCCCGTTCTCGTTAGGAGCATTGTTACCCGTATTTAAAATCTGAGCATAGGAAGGACTAGCAGTAAAACTCGCATGCTTATCCGCTGCCATGGAAGAAATCTGCCGAGACGAAGAGGTTGCATGGGCAAGGCCTTCGGTAACCATTCCAGGTTGATTTGCGTTTCCCAATCCAGAGAATCCCATATTCAAGTTACCCAAATCATGCTTACCTGGATTAAGAGCAGCCGCGCCTAAGGAGGAGTCAAGGTTACCCGAATTTAAATCTCCCTTGTTACCCATTTTTGTAGATAGCTGCGCATGCTGAAGAAGAGGGCAAGCCGCGCCATCCTTTTGCGTTTCAACCACAAACAATCCCAGATTAGGGTTTTGTAAGGTAATATTAACGTCCATGGTAGCCAAACTTGGAGGAGCAGCCGCCAAATATCCCCCACCAGGAGCCCTAGCCGCCGCGCCTCCTAAATGATGGTTCCCTGAAATTTTCGCCAGCCCATGAGCACCTTGCGTCGGATTGGACAAAACCCTAACCTCCTCCCCAACCAGCCCATGAGCACCTTGCGTATGAGTAGCCATAACCGTACCATCCTCTCTTTCCAGCATGTCACCCTTCAATTGAAACCCTGGCCGATGCCCAACAATGGTCGCCTCTTCCAAGGATTCATCATCCGAATCATCTAGGGGATGAGAAGTAGCGTGGTTTTTAATCTTGAAATCGTTGAATCCATAACCAGAAAGTAGATATGAGGTAGTGTAACGATCTAAATTAGAAGGCATAATTAAGAAAAAAGGATAAAAAATCAAGAAAAAAGCGTTGAGAGGGGAAACCCTAGCAGAGCAAAAAATCGCATCCTTCTTGGTCTTCTGTGGTAGTTTGAGACATTAGGTCTTGGTACTTTTAGACATTAGGTATGTTTTGGGCAACAAACTCCATGTTTTGAACTCACTCCAATGAGAATTGACCAAAATTGACCGAAAATTACCAATTGGGAAAAGAAG
>JXTC01000702.1:87985-108941 GCA_002914845.1 Trema orientale
TTATTCCTCTCATCGAGACGAATCGAAAGGGCCAAATTTTGCGCCGTGAAGTTGCCGTAAACAGCGCCGGTGACGAAAAATGTCTGCTGGCCGAGAAATTAAGTTAGTTTTGGGCAACAAACTCCAAGTTTTGAACTCTCTCCAATGAGAATTGACCAAAATTGACCGAAAATTGCCAATTGGGAAAAGAAGGTGCTAGATACAACGAAATGAGTTCTAGACCAACAATTGCTCTTTATTTGGTACTTTGAGATATTAGGTATGTTTTGGGCAACAAACTCCATGTTTTGAACTCTCTCCAATGAGAATTGACCAAAAATCAAGGTAATTGAGTCCCTAGCTTAGTAGAAAAGCAATATGATGCTACGGAATGCTCGGGGTATCGGTGTCGACAATCGTATTGCCTACACCTACCAAAATGGGGAGGTAATCAGAAGAAAAACTCAGCAATGATTTACGAACTTTAAACCGACAGAGGGGCCGCAGCACCACCTGTAAACCCATAATGCTAACACAAATTCTTATGTGTGTGATCCAATGACACGTGCACTCTGAACTGATAGGTGAAAATAACCATGTAGTGTTTATGTCAAACATGCTCTACTTTTTCAATAAAATAGTCATTTTAGTTTTCTAGAAAAATGGGCAGCATAACAACTATTCAAGGCTAAATACTCACAATTATATGCAAAATGTGTTCAAGAGTTGTTCACAAAGCAAAATCATAAAAGATTTAAGCACACAAACAGTCATGATACTAAATGTTTCCAAAGAGTTATTTCACACAAATTCACAAAAAAATCATCGATTGTTAACCTCTATCAAAAGCTCCAAACCACACACAAACAAACAACTAAACAAAAGATAAAAATATACTAAGAAAGAAAGAAAGATACTGAATAAACTAAAATGAAACAGAGGGAAAAATATTTTAGAAGTTCAACTAATTAAAATGCTCACGAAGACAAAGTAAGTAAGTGCTAGACACTCCCTCCAAACTTAAAAGGTGCATTGTCCCGAATGCACTAAATGTGAAATAGCAATGAGGAATGAGCATGAACCTGATGGGAAGCCGCTCAGTCGGCTTCGAAGGAGTGGTGGTTGCCAAGTTGATAACTTTTGACTGACGGTAGTATCGGTGACAGTGCCATATAAGGGTAAGTTTTTTTTTTTTTTTTTTCGAGGTCCGTGGCGCTGCGGCGCCAAGACCTGGAAAAAAAAATTTTCGAAAGTTTTTTTTTTTTTTGGCCAGGTGGTGCCAGGCACCACTACCTAGGTTCCAACATGTATTTGGCGCTGTGGCGCCATTTTTTGGCATTGGAGCATCAAGTTTCTGCTTGTGGCACCCCAGAATGGCACCAGGGCACCATTTTTGACCCTCTAAGGTGCCAACACCTGGGAAACTTATGAAATTTGGTGTTGGGATGCCAGTTTATGGTGGTGGGGCGCCAACACCTGGGAAATCAGCAACATTTGGTGTCGGGATGCCAAGTCTTTGTTTGTGGCACCCCAAAGTGGCGCCAGAGCGCCAAAATGACAGCTTTCTTCAAATCTTCTGCATTCAAACCTGGCTTAGAAAAATTTTGACTCTCATGTCATCTTAGAACCTATTTAATTGTCAATCAAGAGGAAATCCTAGGTAGCATGAAAATCGAAGAAATGATGTAGGCCATCTTAAACTGGTTGAGACTTTCAAGCCTACCTTTAAATGTGATATCCTTAGTCACCCCTTTTGAGCCAATTTTTTAGCATTTTTCATTTTGTAAGCCTCATAAATGCTTCTTACTAATAAATAATTTCCCAAATTACTCTGCTTCACACCATAGATGCATGAAAGTAAATTTTGAACTTAAGGTGAAGTGTGAGTGGTTAATGAAGAATAGAAAGGGAGATTCCTTTTGAGGGGAAGATGTTTGGCTATCGTAAATTGGTAGTTGTTTGTAAAAAAAAAATGAAAAATTGAAAATTGGTCAAAAACTAAGTTTGGGGGAAATTATTGTGGTTTGCTTGAGAGAATTATTTTACTTGAGTAAAAAGGGCATCTATGGTATGAATAAGCCTAAATGGTACCATTCCATCCACCCGTACCAAAGTCTTGCATTACGAGCCGATAAAGACTTATTGATCTTCGATTGAGTATTATTCTACTCTAGTAGAGATTGACATGAAAAGCGGGCCTAGGAGATGACTTATTTACTTTAATTGAGACAACTCTAAGTCTGTATCCTACGTCAGCATAAAGCGATTTGAGCGTGAAAGGTTAAATGCAAACAACTGATACACACACACACACTAAGAGTTGACAACAAAGCGAAGCTACTAGCAAATTTGAAATTCCAAACTGTTGTGATGCTTTAAGTTTCCTTTGAGTTATATACCCTTTAGAGAGTGTTGAGACAAGGTTAACCTCATTCAAAAGTTTTGTTTGTGTATCTTAATTTTACTTTTATGTGATTTTTGTTAATTCTTGCTTTTTAATATTTTGTTTTAGCTCGAGGATGAGCTTTAGCTTAACTTTGGGGGTATTTGATAAGTGTATTTTACACTTATCTTTACTATACTTTTGAGCTTAAGAATTGTTCGTCTTTAAGCTCTTTTTACCTGTTTTATTGTTTTTGATGCATATTTCAGGTGAGAGATTGTTGAGTGTAGATTGTTATGCTTCAGAGTTAAGTTAGAGGTAAATCAAGACGTTTAAGTGACAAATTTGCACAATAACGAGAGAAGACCGGTGATAGAGAGTTTAGAATGAAGTTAGAAGCGAGACAAGATGGTGCCGTTTCACAGAAGATGTGGCGCTGCAGCCCCAAAATCGTGGGGCTGCAGCACCAAACACACGAGACCGCAGCCCCAATCCCGTGGGGCTGCAGCCCCATTTTCTTAGCCAGCGGCGCCAATATTTGGCACCGCAGCCTCGGCCTCGTGGCGCCGCAATACCATCTTCGTGCCAGCTGTGGCGCCACAGTGCCAAAAAGTTGCAGAAAACCCAGATTTGGCTCATGATAGCTCCTCTATTTAAACTCTCTTTCTCTCATCTGAAGGAGGGGAGGGAGGACGAAAACCCTAGCAGCCAAAGGTTCTTAGAGCCATTTCTAAGGGAGAAACAATACCAAGAAGGGGATTCAAGCCAAGGAGGAATCAGATTGGGAAGCTTCAAAAGAGTTTTTCTTATCTCTTCTTCTTGTTTTTCATCTTCTATTTCCTGCACTTGAATATGTATCAATTTTGTTATATGTGTTGTGGTTCTTCTTGTATGAACATGAGCTAACTTCTATTTCTAGGGAGGTAATTAAACCTCTAATGTAATCCAACTATATTATTTTCCTCTATTGTTCTTGATACTCATTATTGACTTGATTGTTCTATCTTGAGTTTAATGCATTTATTTACTTGGCCATTAAATAGAGTTGTATTGTGTAATCTATATGAACTTGGGAAGGAGAATATAGGTTTGGATATAGATAGAACAACATAAGATCACCTAGTATAGGGTGAGCTTACATAGGATAGGAATATACCTATGTAACTTGTGCAACCTTTGTGTGAGAATTACCAAACTTAATGAGTCTAATCGATTTATGTTAGGAGTAACATATTATCTTTTTTAGACATTTTCACTTTTATGTTGGAAAAGAGTTATGAATACATTAGGATTCTTGGTTGTCAATTCTAAATGGATAATTGTATTATGAGGAAAACTAGTAGTTGGATGAGTTAAAGGGTAGATTGCATCCCTAGGTCCTTTATTATTGCTTGAGAACAATCTTTAGTTGCTTAATTTCGGTTTCCTTTCTTACCTTTCTATATTGTTATTTATTTTTTAATTCTTACTCAAAACTATCAATTATTATTGTTTGGATAAATTAGAAGTTAGTTTCAGTTAATACTTAGCAATTGTGAATCGTGTACTCCTCGTGGGATCGACACTCTCTTACTTCTATATTACTTATTGCGACCTGTATACTTGTGGTGTTTGTGTACTAGAAATAGCCCAACATACACCTCAAGAGGAGTTTTGTCTCCAATTGCAGTCGATGGTAAACAATTAATAAGATGACATGAATAAGTAATTGCCTCAGCCCACAATGCTTTACCCAACCCAGCATTAGACAATATACACCAAACCTTATCTAGAAAAGTCCAATTCATACGTTCTGCCACCTCATTTTGCTGTGGTATTTTTCTGACTATAAAGTAACGCACAATACCTTCAAACTGGTAAACTCCCAAAAATAGATCACTCTTATATTGTCTACCATTGTCTGATCAAAGTCGTTTGATCTTTCTGCCGATCTAAGTCTCAATTATCTTTTTCTATTTAAGTTTAACTTCATGTACATCATCCTTAGTTTTCATTACATACACTCAAACTCTTATGGAAAAGTCATCGATAAAAGTAACAAAATAGTGCATACATCTGAAAGAAGCTGTTTTAGTAGGTTCCCACACATCTGAATGAATATAATTCAGAATACCCACAGTTTTTGTGAATTGTTGTGCCAAACTTCACTTTTATCTGTTTTCCTAGAACACAGTACTTACAAAAGTCAAACTTACAGGTCTTCACTCCTTTCAGTAAGTCTTGCTTCACCAAACTAAAGAAAGCTTTTTCCCATGTATGTCTCAAATGCATATGCCATAACCTAGTAATTTCTGAAACTTTATTATCCTAAAAAACTGCAGTAATTGATCTAATAACTGTACTACCATTATAATAATACAAGTTTTTTCTTTTTTTTTTGTATCCTTTATCAACACTAAAGAGCCTGAAGTGACTTTCAAAATTCCATCTCGTATAGGAATAGCGAAGCCTTTAGATTCTAAAGCTTCCAAAGAGATGAGATTCTTCTTAATTTCAGTATATACTGAATATTTGTGAGAACTCTAGTTAATCCATCATGATTCTTCCATCAAATTAAACCTACCCCAGCTGTTTTATACGATTTATCAATTACCCATGTAAACAACTCTATCATTTAGCTCTTCAAAGCTGAAAAACTACTCCTTGTGAGGATACATATGGTAAGTACAACCCGAATCTAAAATCTACTCGTCACATTGAGACGTCAACGGCCGATTAACTAGAGCAAAATCTGACTCATCATCTTCAACCTCAGCTATATATATATTAGAAGCAGCCTTACCCTTGCCTTTATTCTGTAACTTCGAATAGCCTTTCTTCTAATACCCTTTCTCACGACAAAAGGCACACTCATCCTTATCAGGTCTTCCCTTCGAATGAGATCTAACCTTTTTTTCCTGCTTACGGATTTGACTACGTCCCCTAACTACAAGTGCTTTTGCTGGCATGTCTTTGTTCTCCTTCTAATCTTTCTTCTGAATCTCATGATTGTATAATGCAGCACCCACTTCATCGAAGGATAATTTTTCCTTCTCACGAAACAATGTAATACAGAGATGATCTAACTCATCAGGAAGGGACCCAGTTAGCAACATTACTTTATCCTCATTTTTGAAAGTTTCGTCCAAATTCAATAAATCTGCAATCAACTGGTTGAAAGTGTCAATGTGGTCACCAATAGTCGTACCAGGCTTCAAATTCAATAAATCTGCTATTCTTCATGTACTTGTTCTTGAGTGCCTTCCACAGCGTACTTGGAGAAGTCTCTCTTATAAATGGATACTTCTGTTCTCTAAAAAGACATGAGCAGATTGTACCACAAGTTTGACGATTGATCCTCTCCTATTCTTTGTCATCCATCTTCTCTGGTTTCGTCTCCTCTAGAGCAATATCCTGATCTTGTTGATATAAATTATCCAATACCTAGCATTGCCATAAGCCGAAATTATTTCGGCCATCAAATTTCTTTATATCGATTTTTACACTTGTCACAGTCATCTTTGTTAGCGTTGATGAAGATACTGACATTTCTGCTATTATTTCAAATAGCTATCAAACAAAACTTAGGGCGAACCTGCTACTCTGATACCACTTGATGTACAATGGAAGCACAACTACTCAAATACTGGTATTGCTGACCATTTTAAATGAGGGTATTGCTGACCACTTTAAATGATAATTGCTGACCACTTTAAATGATAAAAATAAAACTATGGAGATCTTAAGGAATAAAAGGCCTCTACCAATAGGGAATTTGGATGATTAAAACTAGTTACAATATATTTTATTTATAGCTAACTGTAGATTCCAAATATTCATACAAAAGCGATGTGGGACAAAGTTCAAAATCACTATAAAAGCTAAGAAGTCAATTTCTAACACTCTTCTCGTCTTCCCAATCAGCACTTTTTATTGAAAACTTGCCATATCTATAAGATTTCTATAGCAGAAGATCTTATCTTAGTTCAGGGAGGGGGTTGGTTCTCACGATTTTATCTACTATCTGTGGGTTGAAAAGTGTTCCCAATAGGGCTTCATTCCACAATCTGATCCCTTCTTCAAATAATTCAGACACAATCGTGGGAAGTGGAATAACTTTTGCATTTGGATTAAAGGCAGCTTCGACATCTCCTGGTTCAACCCAAGGGATCCAAGGTCCAGAGATTGATATGCCGACCATTCCCCACCAATAAGGTAGCTCCATTAATAACCAGGTCTTTTACGTCAAGAATACCTTTCCGCATTATAGAATCTCCAGATTTCTTCTTAACATTCCAGAAATTCTCCGTAGTGCAATATTTAGAAAACAAAGCTTTAATCCAAGGTCAATCACCCTCCTTGAGAAGGGCCCATATTATTTTTCCAAGGAGTGCTCTGTTAAAATCATTTGCTCTCCGGAAACCCGGACTTTCACATTTCTTGGGCTGGCACAAGTCGACTCAAGCTTTTAGAGCAAGAAATCTGTCATTCCCTAGGGTGCGAATCCATCAGAACATTCGGGCTGCAGCATCCAGGCCTTGACAAATTGTAGCAGGGACCTTAAAGGTAGACATCGTATATGACAGAATGCTCTGGATCACTAATTGGATAAGAACTATTCTCCTTACTCGAGACAACAGTTTTGCCTTCCAACCTTCCAGTCTGCTCAGAACCTTTTCCTTTAAAAATTGAAAATCGGCACATCGAATTCTAGAGGAAAATAAAGGAATCCCCAAATACTTCTTCTCCCTGCTTAGAGTACCCATTCTAAGTACTTCCAAGATGGACTTGCGCGAGATGGGACCAGTGTTAGGGGAGAAAACCACTCCTGATTTTCCCTTGCTAATACATTGCCCTGACCATTCTTCATAGATCTTCAAGCATTTATCAATCGCAGTAGCTTCCTCTTGGTTAGCTCGGCAGAAGAGAATTGTATCATCAGCAAATATTAGATGGGAAATAGCTGGAGCCTCTCTTGAAATCTTAATCCCATGTAAATTTCCCAACATTTTTCCCCCTCAGAATCAGCTTTGTAAAGTACTTCACTGCAAAGAATAAAGAGATATGGCAACAGAGGACCGCCTTGTCTCAAACCGTGCTCCGGAATAAACATTTTCAGGGGTGCACCATTAAGAAGAATAAAAAAGCTCATAGTAGAGACACACTACATTATAAGTTGACAAAAGAAATCATAGAACCCATTCGCCTTAAGAACTCGATGCAGGAAATCCCACTATATCCGATCGTATGCCAGTTGGAAAGTTAACCCCTAACTTCTTTTTTCCATGCTGTCTTGACCACCTCAAAACTAGAAGGGTCTCTACACCAATCTTCGAGAAACCTGAAGGGATAATAGAGCTTATCCTGTTTAAGAATGGTATCAAGCAGAATTGAGACATGGTCAGATCCAATAATTGAAAGGTTGATAACCCTCGTTTTTGGGAAAGTCAAGCACTAGCTATAGAATCACAAGTTGCTCTGTCCAGTCTTTCTTTAATGAAGCTCACATCAGTGTGTTTGTTCTACCAAATGAAGAATCTGTCGATGTTACCAAAGTCTACTCCTCCCGTGTTCCCTATGAAAAGATTAAGATCTTTTGCTTCCTGACTCGAGAAAATTCTCCCGCCAAATTTCTCCTGTTGAGACAATACCAAATTCAGGTTTCCCAGGACTATCCATGGATTACCACAATCATTTACTCTATTAGTCAACTTTTGCCAAAACCTGCCACTTGCTCTCGCATAAGGCGGGCCATAAGTACAAAAGAGAGTCTAAGAAGGACCTCTGCCTTCTCCAGGAAAACAAGCTTCAATCATAGAATCCTCCTTATGAGTAATTTCAACTCTAATTCCCAGTTTCCAAAATAGACAAAACCCTCCAACTAGTCCTCTAGCTAGGATAATTATTTCCCCATAAACCCCAATTTTCGGTGCATTCTATATATAGCTAAACCATCAAATTTCTGCCAAAAAGACACAATCCATGTGTACTTTTCTCATGAGAGCTCTGAGGGCCCTCTCTGCCGGTGGCCTGGCCAAGCCCCAATAATTCCAGGATAAAGCTCTCATTAGGGGGGAGGGGGGGGGGGCTTGAAAAGGTACGCCTTCTCGTCCTACCCAAAATTTTGGGTCTAATTAACTTCCACATCTACAAAGGAAGAATTAACAATACCCAGATAATTACCAGATTCAATAGTTGCTGCAGTAGATATCATAGCTTGTTCTTTTTGGAGCTCTTCTAGTCACTTAATCTCCTTTGTCTCTTACGAGTACCAATGGAGCTACCCTTGCCTGAGTCATTTACACCTATCTGGAATGTAGCATTCACATCTAATAGTGTAAGAGGATGATATTCGGGGTTAAAGATCTTGTTTTATGTCCTGGTATTTGGAGTGAGGTAAAAGTTCGAGAGGTTTTCTGGGATACAGACGTTGCTTTGGTGTTAGGCCATTCCGCTGAGTTTTACTGGTATGGAAGATAAATGGGTGTGTCACTTTGAAACAAGCAGAGCCTTCTCAGTCCGATCAGGTTGCCGTGCACTCTTTGTTTCAAGACACGAAGCTGAATGTTCCAATTTAGACAGAGAACGGAAATGGTGGAGTTTGCTCCGGGGTTTAAAAATTTCCAGCAAGATTCGTTTATTTGTGTGGCGAGCTTTACAAGGTATCCTACCAGCTATGGTCAGTCAGCCTTCATAGTCGTGGTGTGCCCTGTTCAGTTGTTTGTACTTGTTGCTAATAAGAACACGAATCAATCTTTCATGCTATTGTTTCTTGTCCGACATCATGGGAGTGTTGGGAAAAAAGCTTTTTCTATATGTTCTAACTCAATTTCAAGGGTATTTGTTCGATGATCTGATGCTATTTATTTCGACAAACTAAGACTGATTTAGAGACATGGTGTGTTGTCGTTTGGATGCTTTGACGCAATCGAAACCAGTCCACTCATGGAAAAGAAGCGAAACCGACGTCTTTGGTGCTGGAAGGTGCAAAAATGTGGTTTATAAATGGATACAAGTTTTGGTTGCTGATTCAAGATTGAAGTGCCCTCCCCCCAACATTGCTTGAAGATCAATGTCGATGCCGCAGTCCCTCGACATAGAGAGTTTATTAATTGGAATAGGAGTGCTGGTTCGTGACCATTGGGGTTCGGTGCAAGCTGCTCTGGCTAAATCACTTGCTATAGTAGTTTCCAACCTTCCGTTGCTAAATGTTTAGCCGTAAGTGAACGTCTCCAATTTGCTCGTCAACATCAGCTCACCCAAGTTGAGGTTGAAACAGATGCTAAGAATGTTACTAGGGCGGTCCTTCATTGAAGTCATCTCACTTCTGACAGTCCAGTCATTATTGACATTTGTGACTCACTTTCTCGGTTAGGAAATGCTGGTTGTACTTATTTTTGTCCCATAACGTAGTCCACTTTGCTTTAAATATCTCTAGTTCTTGTTTTTGGATAAATGAGGTTACTGTATTTCAGACATTGTACTGAATGATATTAATTTTGAATAATAGTACTCCGTCTTTCCCTTCGAAAAAAAAAAAATAAATAAAAGCTTGAATTTTTTTTTCTTTCTTGTTAATAACATTTTCTGGCTTGGAGTTATTGGGCGCAAGATAAGTAGTCTATACACGTGGTGCAAACCCAATTAAAATTCTTATGCTCACTTTGATGCTGCGTCTTCTCTAGGAAAATTCTATTTATTCAAAAAAAAAAAAAAAAAGAAAAAGAAAGTGATCTCAGGTCTCGAAGTCACCCACATCAAAGCGATTATTGAGATAAGAATCAACTTTTGAAACAATTTTTAGTTGCCATTCTGGATTTCCGTACTCAAAAACATTGTAATATTTCAGCATTCCGAATAACTCCTGATCAATTGATTTCATTATTTTTTCTGTAATACGGAAAAAAAAAACGAACTTACCACGGAATTAAATGCATTTTTCTTTTATATTAGTTGCCAGATAATGGTTGGAAGTTTGATTAGAAGTAACAAGAGCAAAAAGATGACTTTATTAAAAGCAAACAAGAACAAAAAATATGACAACGATTTAACAGGGAAAAAAAAAAAAATAGCGGGGAATATGCTCGTTAACAAAAAAGGATCACTTTGGTAGACTGATTTGAAACTGCTATATAACAAGGTCCAGAGTCCTGAGCTGCGAACCGCAAAATATATATATATATATATACACGTACATATACAACAAGCATGAGTTGCAGGATCCGTCAGATATATGTATATATATATATATATATATACATATAACACCTCGTGTACTTTATGCATTATTAATAGATTGGCATCATGTTATGAGCGCATGTTCATGATAATACATATATAACATACATTGCACTTTTTATAGATTTGATTTATTAGTTAAGAAAAACTTACGAAGTAATCGGTAGATCATGAGGTAGCGGATATCAAATAATATATTCTATCCTTTGAATTAATAAATTGATTGTAAGAAAAGCCTTCTACAGACACGACTAGTGCAATAGATAAGATCTTTACAACTTCTTTTTTGGATGAATGACGGTATGCATACACTCCTCGTGCATTCAATAAAGCCACCCCAGCTTCCGTCTATTTCCACTACTACTGAGCTCGTAACTATTAGTACCATAATATACATCATCATCATGATCCTCATCCTCATGTGCAACTTCCCTTAATTAATTGTTCTATTATTTAAAATATTGATTTTATGATCACTTTGAGCTTGAATAATATTATAGTGCATGCTATCTACTTGATAAGAAAAGGGTAAAAGAAATTAATCTGTCCTTTACTTTGGACGGCCACTCTTCATTTCGATTCTTAGCCATCTTCAATGTATATATACGTTCTGATATGGCTTATTTCTTATTTCTTTTTAATTGTTTTTTTAATTTTTTTTATTTTAATTCTGGGGTGGCTAATTCGAGCTATCACTAGCTCCAGCCTTTTTTTTTTTCTTTTTTTTTCTATTATTATATTTTTTATTTTTATCTAGCCAATTTTGTTGAGTACTATATATATAAAATGATAAATAAACAACATCATTGGACAAACAAACTAAAAATACATTGCTTTATTTATTTATTTATTCGTAATTATGAACCCTAAAATAAAATGGCTAATTAGTTTATAGAGTTTTTAAAATTGGCGTATAATTATGATAAGTTTGAATTTGATAGAGGAGAGGAAGAGAAGAACAAAGAAGAATATTTTGGATTATTAATTGCGTATCCTTTATTCAACATATCCATTGTTATATATAATAGTCTCGTAATACCGGAAGAATAACAAACACTGCTAACAACTAAGAAAAAGCAACTACCCACTAAAGCAAACACAAGCATTTCATGGGCTTATTGAAACTACAATGTTAAGAATTAGGAAAAATGCAACTACCCACTAAACTAAAAATTAGCATATCGTGGGTTTATTAATAGAACAATCAAAATAACATGCTTAAAACTAGGAGAGTCACAATTATCTGGCGCATATCATTCCTCCCCGCTTAATGATCCTTGTCTGCAAGGATAAAGTCAGGATAGGACTTGGCAAAGCGCCACTCATTTTCCCAAGTCGCGTCTTCTATTGGTGCTCCTTTCCATTTAACTAATACCTCAGACTTTGGACGATATTTAGCTTTACGAATGACACGATGGTCTAGGAGAGCTTCAGGTTGTGGAAGAATGGTCTTATCCTCTGTAACTGGTGGAAGTTGAGTAGAGGCATGAGTGATTGGTCCCAAGTACTTCCGTAACAAACTAACATAGAACACATTATGAATTTGAGAATCTGAAGAAAGAGCCAATCTATATGTCACAGTACCCACCTTCTCAGTTATTTGATATGGACCAAAAAAATGGGAGGCAAGCTTCATTGAACCTCGGAACGCCACAGAAGTCTCTCGATATGGCTGAAGCTTCAAATATACATAATCTCCGACAACAAAAGAAACTTCGCGTCAGTTTTGATCTGCCTGGCATTTCATTCGATCTCGGGCCAATGTAAGATTGCAGCGTAACTCACGCAAAATGGCATCGGGATCATGTAGGTACTCATCGACGGTGAAAAATGCAATTACCCACTAAACTAAAGATTAGCATATCGTGGGATTATTAACGGAACAATTAAAATAACATGCTTAAAACTAGGAGAGCCACAATTAGCTAGCACATATCAATTAATAATAACTAGTGTATAAAGTAGTAGTATATTATATTTGTATATATGCATGTTATCATATATTTTTGCAGTATATACGATTATGTATATAAAGGGAGAGACTTATATAGTGGATTTTTTAAAATCATTACAGATAGGTAAATGCATTTTGTATATAAATTATGGGTTAAATCGTACAAAACACAATTTATGTGCGTACATATAAATATCTTATATTTAACAACATATTAAAATATTCACACTGAATAGGTATATGTCTATTTTTAAGCTTGATATTTAGTAAATATCCCCGATTCCAAAGTCATAACTAAATGACCTGATTAAATACCCATTGAAAATACATACTTAAATTACCCTTGTCAGGACCCACGATTTTTTATAAAGAGATAATCCCAAAAATATCTCCTCTGTTTTAGCTAAAATACTATGATTAACCATCTGTTCTCATAAAATCTAAAAGTATCTATCTTTTGGTCAGATTTTTGACTAAATTCTTTTCTAAATGATATTCATATATTAGAATATTGATACATAAATAACTCCTTGATTGATTTCTTACAAACGAATAATCTAAAAATTATTGAAAATGAATTATAAAAAATTTTCATAACCTGTAAAAATGTGTAATTTTCTTTTTATTTTTATAAATAAAAAACTAATTAGGATAATAGGGGCTATTTGGCAATAGAATTTTCAAACATACACAAAGCTATATTATATATTTAACATTTTAAATTTGACCCAAAAGGTACCAGTTTTTTTTTTTCTTTTTCTTTTTTATGCTTTGAAAAATAGAAGTGATACTTTTGGGTTTTAGAAGAATAGAGGGTTAAATGTGGTATTTAGCTATAATAGATAGAATGTTTTTGGGTTTATACATTTTATAAATTAATATCCATTTTTTAGTTAAGAAGATTTTAATTTTAGCTTTTTTTTAATGTTTATCTGTTCATGAAATAGTAAAAAAAAATGACCGCCATTAGCGTAGAAATCACCAGTAAATAGTGTATTTCTTATTTCTTGACATATCAATATATGTATTAACACCAAAGTAATTAACTACATAAGTTTGAGTCACTCTCTAGTCAAATTGGTACTAGCCTTTGCCCATGGCACAAAAGAAACATGTAAAATTGCTAAAAGTTTTGCCTCGAAAGCAAAAACACACTCCAAGGTGAACCACAAAGCAAGCCTTTACAAATCTGCCATAAGTATACCATCTGTGTGTAAATTATAGGGAGTGTGACTAAAGGCCAATTTAGTAGAGCTGTAGATTATAAAGGAAACATTTTTAACTATGCTAAGAGAAACATCTGTTATAGCATAAAGCAGTTGAGTGTTTGATAAACTATAATTTAATGTGTTGTAACTTGGAAAATTTTATATTAAAGTACTTAGTAAATTGTGTGGCTGAATAGCTGTGCAAATATAAAATGACCAAAATAAATATCATTTTACAATTATGCATAATTTGGAAAGAGCTTATTAATATTTGAGTTTTTTTTTAATATAAAGTTAATGTAGTAATTTAATAAATTAAAAACACACGAATAAAAAAATCAATATAAACATAATAAAAATAGAAAAAACGAATGAAAAATAGAAAGGTCACTTTCTTTTTCTTTCTATCGTATATGCAACTCCAAACAAAAAAAAAAATGGAGATGTGCAAATAACCATCAAGACCCCACTTCTACTTCTTCTAATCCTTTCTCACCTAAGACCTCACTTCCACTTCTACTTTCACTCGACCAGATTTGGTCCCAAATCTCCCATCCTCGACTAGATCTCTTCTTTACCTATTGCTTATCGCTTGCTATCAACCTTCCTTTGCTCCTGTTCTCCAATTGTTGTCGGAGAAGAAATTACCGGAGTTGGTTTTTGAGTTGGTATCAACGGTGACTGTGGCGATGGTGGTGGTGTGAATAGGAGTCATTGGTGCAGATTTGAACCCTGAAGCCCCCGTCATCGTTGTTCACTATAGCTCCTGATGGCCTCATTGGATTTGTCGTGTTTAAGGTTTTAGAAGAAAAAGATAGTTAATGGCATTTCTCTAATTTTTTATGGTTACTTTTAGCATATTATTAAAAAAAAAAAAAGTTTCTAACATTTTTACCTACAAAAATCGAAAGGAATTACAAAAATACGGAAGTCATGCTCTTTTTCAATTTTCGTACAGTTTTTATTAGAAAAATATTACTTTTTAAAAAATATTTAGAGAAGTACCATTTTTAAAATAGTTACTAGTTACCAGTTTCTGAAAACTGGTTACTGTTTACCAGTTATATACTAATTATAAATACCATTGATTACTAGTTACCAGTTTTTGGAAATTGGTTACTAGAAACTAGTTACTATTTTAAAAAATGGTATTTCTCTAAATATTCTTTAGAAAACAATATTTTTATAATAAAAATCGTACCGTACCTTAAAAGGACGGAAACCACTGCATTTTTCAAATTTTTTTTCAGAATCACCGTATAATATATAATTTCCCCCCAAAAAAAAGTATAATAAAACTTTCATTAAAAGGCTCAAATAAATTCCTACGCAATCTAAAATCTAAAGCTCTCTTGGGCCAACTACGGTTTTGGGTTGTGGCTTTGTTTAAAGGAAAAATGACATAGTGTACGACCTATTAAAACTTATTTCTAGAAATATGGTATCCTGGGTTTCACTTCTTATTGGACGACGTTTTATAAAAAAAGACCAATTTCTCGACTCATTGATCAAACCGCATAAACCCAAATCTGTGTCCAACCTATCCTGAATTCCCTCTCTGAACAGCATCGTTCTCGCGGTACTCGGGCTTCCCCATATTCAACCATTTGCCCATATCTAAAAAGTTAATGATGGTTTGAGGGATTCCATATACTTGAATATGATTGAGATTCAAAGAGCGTATTCTCCTTATGCTGCTGTAGGAGGGACGTTCTCGTCACCGCGAGACCAGGTTGGAAAACATTTGCTTTTACAATCCTCGTGAGTATTTGTACTTGGATTCAAATGTTTGTATTTGTATTTTCTTTTTCTTTTTTTTTTCTATGTATTGAAAGTTTGGTTGTGTCAAGAGTGAAGTTATGATATTTGAGGAAATGCATATGAAGGATCCAGTTTCATCAATTCTTTACATTGTCATTTTCTTAGGAATTTGAAGTTCTTTTCTCTCTGATGTGCGAAATATAGTTTCAAATCACTTCCACGGCCTTATGTGCTAATTATTGATATTGCATAGCTTTAGGAAGACAATTTATTGGCTCTTCTCCGAGATGAAAAAAGTGATGAAGACAATTAAGATTCACATTTATATCAGCAATTAATGAAAAATGGTTCAGCTGCAGCACATCCCCTTATAAGGACGTGATTCGGAAATTGTCATACTTACTATCAGTAGAGGGATGCTTTCTACTTTTAATACTTAATTACCTCGGGACATTGATCTTGGCCAATAAAAGTGTTTTGGGATTATTTTTAAAATACTAATGATTTGAGCACCGTAAGTTTTGAGTACAAAAATTTAGTACCATTGGTAAAAGTGTTGGCTAGTTCTGTGGGTTCATTTATCCCATTTTTATGGTTTATAATAGACATATTTATATTTCCTTGCTTTATACCTTTCTAAAAATGACAGAAACCAAACAAATTTCTTGCTTCTATAAAAAATGATTTATTATTTCCAATTAATGCTTGGTATGTTGCTGCGTGATTAAAGGTTAATAGGAATTAGACTTACCTTGTATCTAATTAGAAATTGGACATTCTACAAAAAAGATACCGCAATAATTTCCAGGAAATCTTCGTAGTTTTTAATGATTTACTTAGCTTTAGGGTATTCTGTGAAAAAGAAACTACAATGATTTCCCAAAAACGTACATGATTTCCTATGATTTACTTAGTTACAGCACATTATGTAAAAAATAAACTATTTTTGCAGAAACCATAATGGTTTCTAGGAAACTTTCGTCTTTTTATGTGATTTACTTAGCAATAAAGCATTCTACAAAAAGAAAACTACCATAGTTTTCAGGAAACTTTCATTGTTTCTTGTGATTTGAAAAGAAACCATAATGATTTCTAGGAAACTGTCATGGTTTCTTATGATTTACTTAGCTACATGATTTTTTGCAAAATGAAAATTACAATGGTTTTTGTGATTTACTTAGCTACAGGGCATTCTACTGAAGGAAACCACAATAATTTCCAAGAAACCTTCGTGGTTTCTTGTGATTTACTTAGCTATAAGGCATTCTACAAAAAAAAAAAAAAAAAAAAAAAAAAAACCATAATAGTTTCCAAAAAATTTTTGTGGTTTTCTATGATTTACTTATGTATAAGTCATTCTGCTAAAGGAAACCTTTATGGTTTCTTGTAATTTACTTACATATATGACATTTTGCTAATAGCAAACTAAATTAGTTTCCAAGAAACCTTTGTAGTTTCCTTTAAAAAAAAAAAAAAGCTGGCTTATTTACTAAAATGCCACCACGTATTCTAGCTCTCAACGTATTCAGAAAAATTCCCTAAAAGGTCGTACGAAATTTTTATTACTTTTGAAAGGTCATAAATTTGGTAATATTTTTTGAAAAATAGGTATAAGTGTCCCAAAATCTTATTGAAAATTCTCCAATAATCTATTATTGGGGTTTTACCAAACACTTTTTAGCCTACAGATTATCCACTAATTTATTTTATTTTTTGAAAAACTTAGCCAAACTGGCCTTAAGTTTAATCCTGCACGACTACATGTACGACAACTTTGATGTATTTTCTCTTATGTGGTGTATGATATTGCTTACATAGACGGATTAAGCACTCGAAAAAAAAATAAGACATATTAATATAAGGGGTTGTTTCCTATCAAAATATATATATATATACAAGGGGTTGTTTGCCAAATCGATATTTTACTGTGATTTTTTGCCAATCAAGTCCAAAGTCAAATGGGGAGATATTAACATGCGAAATGTGCGACTAGCTTCTCACAAAAATTTAAGGCCCAAGGTTCAAAAATTGAAAAATCCCTAGAGTAAATGAATGATGAGGCTATTTGTCACTAGTTTGAATGAGCACAAAGAAGTCTGCTAGAGATTGTTAAGGATTCTTCTTTTCTGATCTGATGTATGGTATGGATATTAGACAACCTAGAGATATCTCGTTAAGTTATCCAGGAAGAGACATTAATTCGTTTGAAATATATGATATGTCTCACTTTTAATCATAGTTAGTTTTGATCAAACAGAGCAAAAATTTCAAATGATGACATGTATAATATTCTTGGCATTTGGATAGGGTCATTTTTCCTCTTCAATATATAATAGTCTTGTCCTTTAGTACAATGTATATCCCAATGTATATTTAGTGAAACTTGTAATTGATTTCGTGTCAATTATCCCATTTTATGTCAATTTTAATTGTATTGACGTTTTGGTTGTTGGTCTTGATAGTCGAGTTTACTAGTAAGCCATAAACTGTATATTTGACTTACCTATAAACCATATTATATTGTCAAAGGTTTTACTAGTAAACAATATAATATAGTACTATGAGTTTACAAATAAACCAAAACCTATGGATAGGAGTTTACTATAAACCTTCTTAAATTGTTATTAAGCCATAACTTATAGATTTGAGTTTACTACTAAGTCGCAATTTGTGGATAATCTTTACTAGTAAACCTTATTTTCTTGGTGATTGTTAGTTTATTAGTAAACTTTTGAAGCTGTAATTAAGGAAATACAGTTTTAAAACTATTAGGTTTACTAGTAAACCTTATTATTTAGGTAAGGTTTCTTAGTAAATGACTAACTTATGATAATCCTTGAGTTTTGTAGTAAACCATGACCAATATTTACTTCTAAGACCTTGGTTTTTTATTTAAGCTAAAAACCCTGTGGATTTGAGTTTACTAGTAATCCATAGTTTGTGGATAATAAGTTTGCTAGTAAACCTACTTTATTTACTTGTAAGCTTGTAATTAAACCTTCTTTGCTAGTAAACCTACTTTGTTCACTAGTAAACCACGACCTATGGTTAATGGTTTACTAGTAAACAATTGATTTTTTATTCAAATGAATAAATCATAAACTAGTGAACCCCATGGATATAACTAGCGTTTACTGGTAAACCATGACTTGCGGATAGTAAAGCAGTTTCTTCTTCTTTTTTTTTTTTTTGTACTTATGTTGTGCTTAAAAAAAACACATAGTTTTAAAACTTTTTGACTTACTAGTAAATCTTTTTCCCCTAGGTAAGGGTTTACAAGTAAACCAGGTTTGTTTACTATTAAACTTGCAGTTAAAAATTTAAGTTTACTAGTGAACACGAACTTGGATTAATGGTTTACTAGTAAATCTTTGAGTTTACCAGTAAACCTTAAGCTTACTATTGAGCTTACCGTTAAAAATTTGACCTACAATATACTAGTAAACCTTGACCAATAATTTACTGGTAATCCTTGACCAATAGTTTACTAGTAAAAGTTGAGTTTACTAATAAACCTTGGGTTAAGGGTTTACTAGTAAACCCTTGCGTTTACCGGTAAACCCCTGAGTATAAGGGTTTAATAGTAAACTTGTGGTTCAAAGTTGAGTTTACTAGTAAACCTTGGGTTAATGATTTACTAGTAAACCCTTGCATTTACCTGTAAATCTTGACCTCAGTATAAGGGTTTACTAGTAAACCAAATGTAAACCAGGGTGATTTAATAGCAAACTTGAGGTAAAAGTTGAGTCTACTAGTAAACTTTCAGTTAAAAGTTGAATTTACTAGTAAGCCTTAGTTTGCGGATAAGAAGTTTGCTAGTAAACCTATTTTGTTTACTTGTAAGCTTGCAATTAAATCTTCAGTTTACTTGTAAACAATGGCCTACGAATAATGGTTTACTAGTAAACCTTTGATGTTTTATTCAAACGAATAAACCATAAACTAGTGAACCCGATGGTTATAACTAGCATTTACTGGTTAACCATGAGCCGTGGATAATGGTGTTTACTAGTAAACAAACCAACAAGGTAAACCACGATATTGGGTTAATGGTTTATTAGTAAACCTTTGAGTTACCAGTAAACCTTGACCTATAGTTTACTAGTAAATTTCGACATAGAGATAATGGTTTACTAGTAAACCTTTTTATCTTTTCTTCAAACTATTAGACCATGAACAAGGGAACCCTATAGCTATAACTTGCGTTTACTGGTAAAACTTTAGACCTGCATATAAGGTTTTACTAGTAAACCAACCATGGTTTAATGGTAAATTTCCGGTTAAAAGTTGAGTTTACTAGTAAACCATGACATTGAATTAATGGTTTACTGGTAAATCTCTGAGTTTACCAGTAAATCTTAACCTATAGTTTACTAATAAACCTCGACCTAGGAATAACGGTTTACTAGTAAACCTATTTATATTTTTTTCAAACTATTAAAATAGGGAACCCCATGGCTGTAACTTGAGTTTACCAGTAAAATCTTGACCTGCATATAAGGGTTTACTAGTAAACCAATCGTAAACCAGGTTGGTTTACTAGTAAACTCGTAGTTAAAAGTTTATTTACTAGTAAACATGCAGTTAAAAATTTAAGTTTACTAGTAAAACCTTGACCTGGGTATAATGGTTTATTGGTAAACTAGGTTTGTTTAATAGTAAACTTGCAGTTAAAAAGTTGAGTTTACTAGTAAGATTTAGTTTGTGGCAAAGATGTTTGCTAGTAAACCTATTTTATTTACTTGTAAGCTTGCAATTAAACCTTCAGTTTGCAAGTAAACCACGGCCTACAGATAATGGTTTACTAGTAAATACTTGACTTTTTATTCAAACGAATAAACCATAAACTAGTGAACCCATAGTTATAAGTAGCGTTTACTAGTAAATCATGACTTGCGATTAATGGTTTACTAGTAAAGCAGGTTTTTTTTTTTTTTTACTTATGTTGTGCTTAAACAAATACATAGCTTTAAAACTTTTTGGCTTACTAGTAAATCTTTTTCCCTAGGTAAGGGTTTACTAGTTGACTTGCAGATAAAAGTTGAGTTTACTAGTAAACCACAACCTTGGGTCAATGGTTTACTAATAAACGTTTGAGTTTACCTGTAATATCAAGTCTACCCTATAATATGATTTTTATTTTTTTTTATATGTTTTAAATCTATGCTTATGATAAGTGAAATGGTTATGTACTAATAAAATTTTTGTGAATACGGTTGCAGTGGAATACGCACATGAAAGCCAAGTTGACTACGTGCCTAATGAGAAATAAATTTTCATGCATTTGCATTTATTTATGATTGTTATAATAAAATGATTAATTTGTGCCTATTATTGAGTTAAGTGAATTATTCTAATAATTATTGTTATTATTATAATGATAAAATAAGTGTGTTGTGCGTGAAGTTTTGATTCCATAATTTTGTTTTTATGTATGTATTAATATATAGATTT
>JXTC01000705.1:12167-85302 GCA_002914845.1 Trema orientale
AAATGCCTAAGCCAAATAAGATTTTCATAAACACAAAATAAAAGCAATTGGGCTTATAACATTTATCAACTCTAAAATCTAAACAGAGTTTTCAACGGATAAATATGGGTTAGTACTTAAATTGATTTCGAGGTAATAAATTTTATTGGTCATGTCTTGGACTGGATCCCCTTGAATTGAGTCAAAAATGACTCAATTCTACCAAAAAATGGACCAAAAAACTGAAACTGGGTCAAAATTAACCCCTGTACCCGAGAGTCAGCGCTGCGGCACTGGCCAAAATCTGAAGTAGCGCCGCGGCGCTCCTTTCAGAGCGCCGCAGTGCTCAGTGTTCTGGTTCACGAGCCCGCAGTGCAAGCACTGTGGCGCTTGCCAATCTGTCACTCAGTGCCGCGGTGCTATAAACACAGCGCTGCGGCGCTAGCCCGATTTTCTGAAAAAAATTTTCGATCCGAATATTGTCCAAAATGCCAAAATACCTCAAATCAATAATTTTAAGCCTTAATATTCATAATTAATGACCCTAAAACCCAGAAATAGACCATTATAACATCATAATATTCAACATATCATGAAAAACACAAATCATATATGAATAATCCGAAACCTAGAAAACCTAATAGGCATAGATTATCAAAACTACAGTCATGCATGATTAATCCAATTAATTTAATATGAAAACATGCTTTGATACCACTTGTTAGATGATATTAGGATTGTAATTAAACCAAATATAAACCCTAAATCATTTATGTTAAATTGATAGGTTAGAGTTTGTTGAATATACCTGAGTCCATGGCTAATCTGTAGAGGATTAGAGATGGAGAGACTGAAAGTGGACGCGTAAACTAAAGATGATGTTTAGAGGGTTTGATCTTCTGCAGCCTAAACCCTAATGTCACTCAGATGTAGTTCTCTGTAACTGATGGTGGATTATAGAAAACTTAGCGTACGTGAAATTTTGGCTGCAGGGACCATAACCCTAATAGGTTCTTTAAATGGTCCCTGTTAGATATCCATCACTTGGGTGCCTAACAGGGTATCTACACTGGTATCTATACTCAGTTGGATATTCTGACCTAGTCTTAATTAAATCACTTGTTATGTCCTTGTGAAATAATACGGCCTAATACAATTGAATTATATATGTAGCCCAACATAGGAAATATAATTTCCTAACAAGAGGTCCAATGATTCAAGCTCTTTTAAATTCCCCAAATATGATGGTATGAGGCCTTCAAAAGTATTACTTGATAAGTTGAGCACTATCAAAGACCGAAGATCTCCAATGGTTCTTGGAATTTCTCCGTGAAAATAGTTGTTTAAGAGATCAATGGATGTGAAGATGGTCAATATCTTGACAAATTCAATTTATGAGCCTTTGATAATACATGTTCTCCTCATTCATGTATCTTAGTCTTGACTTATTAGTTGTTGGAATTTCTGAATAAATGGCACTCCAATTCCTAAAGTACTATGGTGATAAACTTCCACTGAAATTATAAAATGAAAGATCAACAATTCGCAAACTTAACAAAGCCCAAAACTTTTTTAGGATGCCAAATTTACCCGCGAAATTTATTTGAACGCAGAACAAGAACTTGTAGCTAAAGCAAATTCTAGAACCAAAAACAGAATGTGTTACTTATCTGGTTGTGTCCAAGATTTAGAACCTCTAATGTTTTGCAGTTGACCAATGTCATCAAATTGTATCCATCAACAAAATTATGAGGTATCTTTCCATGGAAGTTGTTTCCTTTTACATTCAACAATAGGAGAAAACTGTTAATGCTAACCAGGCATTGTGGAATAATGCTACTTAAGTCATTATCTGACACATCAAGAATTGAAAATTGACTCAAGTTACAGAACAACGGACGAAGTTTTCCACTCAGTTTGTTATTTTAGATAACGAAGGAGATCATGGACAATGGTGGAACCATAAGTGAACCTTGCAAAAGGTTGGAACATAGATCTAAAATTATCAAAGTTGTGAGAAAGATCTAGTTTAGACACGGTCTCCAACCCTATGCTGAAGAACGATTTTGGAATCTTGCCTCCAATTTTGTTGTTGGCCATCTACAATGATTCTAATAAATATTGGGTTCTCAAGATATCTGAAAATTCACCTCTAGGCTCTGATGTTGCATGAAGACAGAGCTAAAACAGAAAACTAAGGGAGAGTGGAATTAGTACCACTCTAGATATATAGTTAGAAAATAACTATAAATTGTTTCCTAAGCTTAGGAAGCTTTGAGAAAATGTTGAACTCAATTGTTCCACTCCATTTATTTGAATCAAGTTAAAGCTGTTCCAGGTTTGTCAATTTGGATATTAACCATGGAATATGCCCATTTAACTTGTTCTCACTTGAAGACAGAGTCTTTAGTTTGGAAATAGAGATATTCCGAATAGTTAGAGGGCCTGTAAACTAATTGTGCTCTAGATATATAGTTTGCAAATAACTTAATGTAAAGAAAGCTGAAGGAATGGCTCATGTTAATGCATTAACTGAGATATCTAAGCTCACAAATTGGGTTAAGTTTGTCATGGAGAGCAGAATATTCCCCTCGAAACTATTATTACTGTATAGATGTAATCCCGTTAGCCTACTGAGGTTTCCGAGTGAAACTGGAATTGGACCGTTGAACCTATTAGCTCCAATGCTTATAAATATTCTAGTTGTCTGAGGTTTCCAATTGAAAAGGGTAGTTCATATGTATATCCAGCATTCCCAAGAATGAGATTAGTGGGCTTTACTAGATTTTTAAGTGTATATGGAAGCTTATCGGTGAAGTTATTTAATAGGAGATACAATCCAATACTACAGAAAAAGGGCAAAGACGTCAATAAGTTTCACATCATTTTTTGATGTCTGCGTAACATAGAATAAAATTGACCTATGACGTCGCTTAACAGTGAAGATAAGACATCGCTTAAAAAATGACGTCGTAGATCTACAATGTCGCTTAAAAAGTGACGTTGAATGTGTTCAAATTAGGGCTTCCTACTTCAGAAGCCCTCATTTTTCTCTTTCTAAATATAATGGCGGCGGCTCTCTTTGGTAGATATCCATTTTTTCTGAATATTTGAGGTACTTTTAACTATTTTAAGTTGCGTTTTTTACTAGAATTGGATTATTCATGTATTAAACTTTGTTTTTTTTACTGATTATTTAATAGAAAAATATTTTTTTTCATTACGTTTGTAGATTTTGGATATTTTGAAAAATATATTCTTTGATTTTGTAGAGTTTGTTCTTTGATTTTGTAGAGTTTGTTGATTTACTTGTAAGTTTCACAATTGAAAGTTCTGAATTTGTTCAATATTTGTCTAAACTTGTATTTTTCATATTTTTTTTTACTATAATTTCAATCCATTTTTTTTAAAATTTTTTTTTGTTATACTAATGTTTAAATTTTTAATTTGATATATGTTATTGTTCTTATGTTTTAGTTAAAACTTGGTATTGATCATTAGTTTAAATTTGGTGATTTGTATAAAATTTCTATTTATTTGAGGTATATGTTCTCAAAGTTGTTTTTTATTAATTAATATATGCAGTTCTCTTATATTTTTTCTTGACGATAATTTTAATTCAGATTTATTGTTATTGTTCGTATAATGATGTTTGTTTTTATAGTTTGATATATTTTTATTGTTATTTGCTTTTATAGTTTGATATATTTGTATTGTTATTTTGTTTTCATTTAACTTTAGTATTGATCACTACTTCAAGTTTGGTGTACTTATATAAGCTTCCAATTAATTATTTCAGGTATATTCTCAAATTTTTCTTCATTAAAAAAATGATTATATAAATGTATATAAGTTTTGAAAAGTTGATATATATGAGATTAAGTTTTGGAAAAATATATTGTGGTGATATAAAGATGAAATTATTGTGTGTGATTGTTTATATTGATATTGTTTTGATTTTTTTTTTTTTGTGTACAAAAAATTGGATAGGAGATGGAAATAAGCGAGAGTTATGCTCAGTTTTTTTTTTTTTTTCAAGTTCTAAATTTAATTAGATTTAGTAATTATCTAGTCTATGTTAGTTTAATTTTTTCTTTTCATAGAACTTACTTTAGGTTAATTGTTTCCTCTTTTCTATTGTGTTTAGAACGAATAACAAATAGGCTACCGGGTAGATTATTGATTGAATATAGGAAGGGTATTTGAGAACTTTTTGGAGTTTAATATGAAGAATGTAAAGATACTAATGATATCATGTACCCTTGTGTCAAGTCTGGATATTATAGTAAGTTTAGTGTTAATAAAATGAGAGAACACTTATTTCTAATTGATTTGATCGAAGTTATAAATAATGGATTTTGCATGGTCATGAGGTTTAAGGTACCTTAATTTTATTAGGAAAGAGTATTAATGGATTTTATCAAAGTTATAATCATTTGAGTAATATATTTGGTATTTAAATCTTTTGAACTTGAATAACATGAGGAACTTGAAATGCTAATGTAAAATATAAACTAGGAAAATCCTCTAATTCTGCATAGTGAAAACAATTTAAGTGCAGCTGCAGGTACAGATAAAATTTCTTACATAAAATTGATGTGGAGATATATAGAAGATAAAAAATAATTAAAAGAAAGCTACATCGAGGCCCTGTGACTTTAAATTAGTGAGCATTGTTGTTAAGGCCCTCTGACTTTTGGAGGCGTTTCCATATGTCTTTGACATGGACATTTAAGGAATACATCATATTAACATGGTAAAATCACTCAGTGTATTGTGTATATATATACAAGGAAAAGCTCTGTTCAATGAGACATTATTTTTAGAGGATACAAAAGTGAAAGTCAAAACAGGTGTAGCAACAAAGCAACACATGATTAAGATGAGGAAATGAACCTTATAATTAAACCGAATCTCTTCTCACTTTTGGCAAAGAGATGATGAATTCTGCAAATGAGATTGTATAGATAGATGCTTCAGAAGAAAATGTATATACCAAGAAAACAATAAGAATTCTCATTATCATCTTATCCTGTAAGAAAAGGTATATACTGACGAAAAAAAAAAGAAAAAGAAAACGAAAACATAGGGAAAAATATTGAATCAACAAATAATGCAAGCTCTTTTATTGAATAATAACAGTTATTAGGACTTTGGCAAAATAGACGTGACAGAGAAATGTGCAAAATTCCTGTTGATTATTTGTTTTTAAGTGAACCCGAAGATGCAAACGAATTTTCAAACATACAATTTAGCATGATTTAGAAGATATGAAAAGAAAGCTACTACAACAAGTATTTAGTATTGTTTTATTGAACAATCGGCTAGTACATAACAAACAGATACAATAAAGAGTTTAAAACAATTACCTTGACAATCCATATTATTCAGAGTTCGCCGCCTACATTTTTCTTCTGAAAATCCTTACCAACCACTTTGGGTTCTTTGAGATGAATAGATATCCGCCGATCATTCCTAAAACAAAGCTACATCCATATCCCATTAGCACTGCTTTCCAACCGAAACCATTCTAGGATTCAAAGTTAGGAGGAATTAGTGTTCCATCAGTATTGTGCTCATCACATTTCTTTGACAAGGGGACACCACACAAATCTAAGTTTCCCTCAAAAGAGGATTCTCCAAATGTGTCAAATTGTTACTCTGTGGTATTGAGCCTGTAAGTTGGTTTTCTGAAAGGTTGAGGTATTGGAGAGAAGTGAGACTTGCTAGTTATTGAGGAATTCTTCCAGACAGCTTATTTTTGGAGAGATCCAATGATTCAAGCTCTTTCAGATTCTCGAAAGATGATGGGATGAGGCGTTCAAAATAGTTACTTGATAGATTGAGCACAATAAATGATGGAAGATCCCCGATACTTCTCGTAATTTCTCCGCGAAAATTGTTGTTCGAGAGATCAATAGACGTGAAGATGGTTAGGATCCTCATAAGTACCATTTCTAAGCCTTTATTCATCACAGTGATCTATTCTTGATAATACCCAACCTTATCCCTATGTACTCTGGCCTCGACTTATTTGCACCAAGAATGTCGGTATTAATTGCACGCCAATTACTGAAGTACGATGATGGTAAACTTCCACTAAAATTGTTGAAGGAAAGGTCTATAATTCGCAACTTTGCAAAGCCTAAGGATTTATGGGGATGCCATACTGGACCATGAAATTTATTGGAACTCAGAACAAGAACTTGTAACTCGGGAGAATTCTTGAGCCAAAAGGGGAATGTGTCCCTTATTTGATTGTGTCCAAGATTTAGAACCTGTAATGCTTTGCATTTGACCAAGAGGTTTGGAAGCTTCCCTTGTGTGAGTAAGGTCCAGTGTCATCAAATTGCTGACATTCAAAAAGATCTGTGGTATCTTTCCATGGAAGTTGTTTCCTTTCATATTTAACACAGAGAGAGAACTACTAAAGCTACCAAAGCATGGTGGAATAGTACCTCTTAAGTGGTTGTTCGACACATCAAGAACTTTGAGATTACTTAAGTTACAGGACAATGTATGAACTCCGATAACTCTATAAAAATAGAGTTAATTGTGCTATTTTATTAATTAAAAATGTGTGTGTTAGAGTAATTTTAATTTAGATTTTTAGTAATTTAAGTTGTTTTATTTTATTTTGATTTAGGTTTAGTTTTATTTGATTTTATTAAGTTTAGGTGTTTTAATTTAATTAGTTTAAGTTAATTTAATTTGAAATAAATATTTATTAGATTTAGGTTTTTGATTTAATTTACTTTTAATTTGATTTAAGTTAAATAGAAAAGAAGAAAAAAAGGAAATTCAGATTAAATCTTGGCTGTTGGATCAATCGGATTAACGGTCTTGGTTGGGGAGTGCACTTCACACATAGAGGCTGAGAGTAGGGGAGGCAACAAAGGGGACAGCTGGGGCCCATGCGTAAGAGAGATGGTGGAGGCTTCCAAGTGTCTCTGATCAGGTGCAGACATCTTCCGTGCAATTGGTTTTTTCCTCAAACAAGATAACGTCATGTCAGCAAGTCAAAGTCAAGCTCTCTTTTAACCAATGAAGAGTTAGATTCATGCCAAGCTCACCGAAACGTGCCGCATCAGATAATTGCCAAAGTATCAGATTTTGAATAAAAACGTGAGGAGAAAGAGAGAGAAAAACTAAATGTAAAAGTGACACATCACACAACCAATCAGAATTGAGAGATTGAAAAACATTCTCTTTTCAGCAATAAAAGGACTAAGAGACAGAGGAAAAAACACACAATTTTAGAGAGAAAAATATAGTAGTCCAGAGAGAGAAAATCATTGGGGGACTAAATAGTGGAGTGGAGCCTCTTCAACCGCGATTTCTCTAGTTTGATTTTATTTTCAGTTTTAGAATTTTATTTTCTTTAAGATGTTTAAATTTAATAATTTTATTTTTCTTAGTTTAATTATATTCTAGATTTCTTTTCTACGGCTACGATGTAGCCTAACTATGATACTTTAAATATTTTTCTTTCAATTTAGTCCATGAATTATTTTTCCTAGTTGAGTTTTTAATTCTGTTCTTAGTGCTTCTATTTAATTGGCCACTAAATAGATGATTTGTTAATCATAATGAAACCGGAAGGAGGTTTATGTGTCTAGTTCGTTAGAATGAAAGCCACAAATTGCATATAAAATAGGAATATATTTACATAGTTTGTGTAGTCGCTACATGAGTTTCCGTAGATCTTAATGAATTCTTAATTAGTTTAATTAACATAGGAATATAGTGAATTGGTAATTAAGGGTACTTTTGCTTGAACTCGGGAGAGGATAGTGAATAAATTAGGAAATCTCGACTATCAACTAGGGGAATAATTTTAGGCTAATGAGATAGAGAATTTTTAGAGTGGATTAGTTATGGTGAAATCAGAAACCCTAGGTTTAAATTCACTGATTCTCATCTTTTTTTATTTTTCGCTTTTAATTTTAATTTTTGTTTATTTTTATTGCTTTTAATTTTAATTTAATTTAATTTTTCTTTAGTCGATTAATTCGAATAAAATTAGGGTTAGCTAAATTTCGGTACTTAGTAAGTCAACAGTCTTTGTAGGATGATACTCGATACTTAATATTATATTACTTGTTTGCGATTTCGTGCACTTGCGAATTTTTCACAACAAGTTTTTAGCACCGTTGCCAGGGACTATTTGATTTTTATTAATATCGATACTAAGTAGCCTTAATTTTAATTTGAAATTTTAATTTTATTTTTATTTTGACATTGTTTGTAGTTTTGATTTTCCGCATGTTCGTAGTTGGTGCGAAAAAAAATAAAGAGCTAAGACAAAGAATAACACTAATATCTTTGTCCAATATGACACTGAGTCTCAATCTGAAGCATGGGAAAGGTATAAGGAGATGTTAGTGTGGGCGCCATATAAGAGAATGCCAAGGTGGTTACAAGTAAAACATTCTACAATGGGTTGAACTACGTAACTAAGAATATGGTTGATGGAGCTGTTGGTGGATCTCTACATAGAATAACAACTGATGAAGCATATGAGTTGATAGAAGTGATGACTTATCATTATCAGAATTCAACGGGATATTCCATGCCAAAGAAAGCCGTTGGGGTCCATAAAACTGATGCCATCGCATCCTTATCTGCTCAAGTTGCTACTTTGTTGAGGTGGTTGGATAATTTTAGAGCAAACACAATTCACACTCCATACCAAGTGTGTGAATTATGTGGAGGGTGCCATTCGAGAGCTAATTGCCACTTTGGAAGTTCATTTACATCATATATCAGTGAACAAACTAACTATATTTCTGACTTCCAACAGCAACACAGTCCGTACCCTGACACATATACTCCAGGGTGGCAAAGTCATTCTGATTTCTCATTGAACAATCAAAACATGATGAATCTTTTACCGAGATTTCAACGACAAGAGAAGAAGGTATCTTTGGAAGATGCCCTTGCCAAACTTGCCCAAACGACATCTCAGTTCATTACAAATTAAGATGCAACATCCCAATACCATGACGAGCAAATGGGCCAATTGAGAAATATTTTATCCGAAAGACCAGAGGAATTTTTATTGAGCAATACTGAGACCAATCTAAACAGTGGAGAGATGAAGGTTACACCTGAGAGTAGTGAACAAGTCAATGAGTCGCAAAATGATTCGCAAGAATCAATAGAAAGCCAAGCTTCCACTGCTCTTTCTCAATAAATATTTCCAAGTGAAGTAGATGAGGACAATGTAAATCAACTTCAAAACACCGCTATGGATATTGAAGAAACAAGTTCAACCATACCACAACCACAAATAGCTGAATCTTTCAATATTGAGCATCCAGAAGCACCGGTAGAAGCTTGGATAGTCCATTCTAAGACAAGGAAAGCTGAAAATGGAGAGGCTTTGGAGGATATATGTGACTTGATAGCTTTGCCAAGTAATGTTTATGGGAGAAAGCTAAAATTTAAGAAACTTGGGAAAGAATCTCTTATACCATTACCATCCATCCAAAAGCCTCTAACACTTAAGCTTAAGCCTCTGCCCTCTTGTTGTCGATTTGTATACATGGATGATGCTTATGAAAATGCCAGAATTATTAAGGAGTTCGCAAAACATTGGCACGATAGACACAGGACTTCCATAATCCTGTTCGATCCCGGATAAGAATTGCTGAAGAGTCCAGCTGATGACTATAAATTAAGCGCTTTTTAGGAGGCGCTCCATAAATTATTTTTTTTCTTTTTCTTTTAATTTTGAATTTTTAAGTTTCTTTTCTTTTGTTATGTTTTGTCTGTTTTGTTTTTTTGTGTTTCAGGTACTTACACAAGTTTGGGGGTCGATATGTGGATTTCAGTGACTCAACAAGAAGCCTCCACCTTTGTGTGAAAATCTGAGGGAGTTTTCTTTTACCTTTTCTTTTTTTTTAATATTGGGGACAATGTTAATTTTAAGTTTGGGGATAAGGAGTTAAATTTTTCAAAAAACAAAAAAAAAAAAATTGAAAAATTAGAAAAAAAAAGAGTTTAGTTTTGTTTTTTCTTTATGTTTATTTTTATGACCTAGTTTGATTATCGAATGCCGATGATAAGTTTGATTTAACTGAATAAGGTTCTTGAAAGAATGATGAATATTATTTTTGTCTGTGTGCTTGATTCTGTGTTAGTTTGATTTTGCTTATGATTCCTTGAAAATTTTGAGCACATGAATGGTTGCATTTGATTATTTTGCTTACTTAGAGAAAGTTTATGTGGATTAAGTGCATTCTTTGAAATATCATCAATAAACTCTAGAACCTGTTTGATTATCACTTGAGGCGAAATCCTAGACTACATTGTATTAAAGATATAATTTAGGCCATCTTTGGATCGTTTGAGCCTTTCAAGCTACCCTTGACACTTATATCCTTAGTTTACCCTTTTGAGTCTAATTTGATATTTTCTTTGACACCCACTTTTTTGTAGCCTAGTTTTTAAATTATTTCCAACATTTTACCTTACACCGGATAGCACATGTGATCTTTATTAAATATCAGTTTTATACTATGTGACAATATGGGAGGAAGGGTGGTGTTGAGAAAAATTTTGGAAAAACAAAAAGAAAAAAAGTTCTATACCCATGAGAAGGAAAAAAAAAGAAAAAAAAAATAGAAAATCATAAGTTTGGAGTATAGTGCTTTAATGAAAAAATGTGGAGTGAAAGAAGAAATTGGAAAACAAATTTGGGAGAATTATATCAACGAAGTGTTGAGTTTAGTAGTATAAAGATCCGAGAAAAAAAAGTGTGATATTATTCATATTAATTATATCTATGTAGCATACTTACACATAAAAGGAAAAAAAGAATTCATATCTTTTTAAAATCTGGTGTCCAAGATGTGTATATACAATACATACAAAATTGTCATTCAATTCTTCCCTTTCAACAAAAAAAACACGAAAATTATTCTATATCTCTATTCAAACACGTAAGATTTTAAGACCAGTCTTCTTCTATATAGTTCTATGCAACCAAGTCAAAAAAAGAAAATAAAAGAAAGAAACGTCCACTCAATAAGAGTTAAGACCATGTGTCCATGTTCCATGAACATACATGAGGAAGACTGTTTAATTCTTCAAATGGGCTAGACAATTGGGCTAGTTAGGCCAATGTAGGCCTACATTTGTTATTGGGTTACCTCCGGATTGCCCAATACTGCTTTCATGGGTTATGCATGGTCCGAAATTAATGCATCCATGAGTCTTTTATTTTTCTCTTACCAAATATAATTGTTTCTAATGTTATTCTTCTATTGTGGATTTTTTTTTTTGAGGATTTTTGGATTTACCATTTGCATGCCAGATTGTGAGTAATTTAAGTTGTTTTATTTTATTTTGGTTTAGATTTAGTTTTATTTAATTTTATTAGGTTTAAGTATTTTAATTTAATTAATTTAAGTTAATTTAATTTGAAATAAATATTTATTAGATTTAGGTTTTTGACTTAATTTACTTTTAATTTGATTTAAGTTAAATAGAAAAGAAGAAAAAAAGGAAATTTGGATTAAATCTTGGCCGTTGGATCAATCGGATTAACGGTCTTGATTGGAGAGTGCACTTCACACATAGAGGCTGAGAGTGGGAGAGGCAACAAAGGGGACAACTGGGGCCCACGCGTAAGAGAGATGGTGGAGGCTTCCAAGTGTGTCTGATCAGATGCGGACATCTTCTGTACAATTGGTTTTTCCTCAAACAAGACAACGCCATGTCAGCAAGTCAAAGTCAAGCTCTCTTTTAACCAATGAAGAGTTAGATTCGTGCCAAGCTCACCAAAACGTGCCGCATCGGATAATTGCCAAAGTATCAGATTTTGAATAGAAACGTGAGGAGAAAGAGAGAGAGAGAAAGAGAGTAAATGGAAAAATGACACATCACATAGCCAATCAGAATTGAGCATAGGAATCCGTGAATGATTGGGAAACACTCTCTTTTAAGCTATAAAAGGACTACAGGACTGAGGGAAAAATACACAATTTTAGAGAGAGAAACATAGTAATCCAGAGAAAGAAAATCAGTGGGAGACAGAGCAGTGGAGTGGAGCCTATTCAACCGCGATTTCTCTAGTTTGATTTCATTTTCAGTTTTAGAATTTTATTTTCTTTAAGATGTTTAAATTTAATATTTTTGTTTTTCTTAGTTCAATTATGTTCTAGATTTCTTTTCTAGGGCTACGATGTAGCCTAACTACGATGCTTTAAATATTTTTCTTTCAATTTAGTCCATGAATTATTTTTCCTAGTTGAGTTTTTAATTCTATTCTTAATACTTCTATTCAATTGGCCACTAAATAGATGATTCGTTAATCATAATGAAACTGGAAGGAGACTTATGTATCTAGTTCATTGGATTGAAAGCCATAAATTGCATGTAAAATATGAATATATTTACATAGTTTGTGTAGTCGCTACATGAGTTTCCATAGATCTTAATGAATTCTTAATTAGTATAATTCACATAGGAATATAGTGAATTGGTAATTATAGGTATTTTTGCTTGAACTCGGGAGAGAATAGTGAATAAATTAGAGAATCTCGACTATTAACTAGGGGAATAATTTTAGGCTAATGAGATAGAGAATTTTTAGAGTGGATTAGTTATGGTAAAATCGGAAACCCTAGGTTTAAATTCATTGATTCTCATCTTGTTTTATTTTTCACTTTTAATTTTAATTTTCGTTTATTTTTATTGCTTTTAATTTTAATTTAATTTAATTTTTCTTTAGTCGATTAATTCAAATAAAATTAGGGTTAGCTAAATTTCGGTACTTAATAAGTCAACAGTCTTTGTGGGACGATACTCGATACTTACTATTATATTACTTGTTTATGATTTCGTGCACTTGCGAATTTTTCACAACAAGTTTTTAGCACCGTTGTCGGGGACTATTTGATTTTTATTAATATCGATACTAAGTAGCCTTAATTTTAATTTGAAATTTTATTTTTATTTTTATTTTTACATTGTTTCTAGTTTTGATTTTCCACGTGTTCGTAGTTGGTGCTAAAAAAAATAAAGAGCTAAGATGTGGAATAACACTAATACCTTTGTCCACTATGACATTGAGTCTCTATCTGAAGCATGGGAAAGGTATAAGACGATGTTAATGTGGGCACCATATAATAGAATGCCAAGGTAGTTGCAAGTTGAAACATTCTACGATGTGTTGAACTACATAACTAAGAATATAGTTAGTGGAGCTGTTGGTAAATCTCTATATAGAATAACAACTGATGAAGCATATGAGTTGATAGAAGCGATGACTTATCATTATCAGAATTTAACGGGATATTCCATGCCAAATAAAGCCATTGGGATCTATGAAACTGATGCCATCTCATCCTTATCTGCTCAAGTTGCTACTTTGTCGAGGTGGTTGGATAATTTAAGAGCAAACACAATTCACACTCCATACCAAGTGTGTGAATTATGTGGAGGGTATCATTCGAGAGCTAATTGCCACTTTGGAAGTTCATTTACATCATATATCAGTGAACAAACTAACTATATTTCTGACTTCCAACAGCAACATAGTCCGTACCTTGACACGTATACTCCAGGGCGGCAAAATAATTCAGATTTCTCATTGAACAATCAAAACATGATGAATTTTTTACCGGGATTTCAACAACAAGAGAAGAAGGTATCTGTGGAAGATGCCCTTACCAAACTTGCCCAAACGACATCTCAGTTCATTGCAAGTTGAGATGCAGTATCCCGATACCTTGACGAGCAAATGGGTTAATTGAGAAATCTTTCATCCGAAAGACCAGACGAATCTTGATTGAGCAACCCTGAGACCAATCTAAACAGTGGAGAGAAGAAGGTTACACCTGAGAGTAGTGAATGAGTCAATGAGTCACAAAATGATTCGCAAGAATCAATAGAAAGCCAAGTTTCCACTGCTCTTTCTCAATCAATATTTTCAAGTGAAGTGGATGAGGACAATGTAGAGCAACTTGAAAACATCACTACGGATATTGAAGAAACAAGTTCAACCATACCGCAACCACAAATAGCTGAATCTTTCAACGTTGAGCATCCAGAAGCACCGGTAGAAGCTTGGATAGTCTATTCTAAGACAACGAAAGCTAAAAATGGAGAGGATTTGGAGGATATATGTGACTTGATAGCTTTACAAAGTAATGTTTATGGGAGAAAGCCGAAATTTAAGAAACTTGGGAAAGAATCTTTTATATCATTACTATCCATCCAAAAGCCTCTAATACTTAAGCTTAAGCCTCTGCCCTCTTTGATGCTTATGAGAATGCCAAAATTGTTAAGGAGTTTGCAAAATGTTGGCACGATAGACACAAGACTTCCATACTCCTGTTCGATCCCGGATAAGAATTGCGGAAGAATCCAGCTGATGACTATAAATTAAGCGCTTCTTGGGAGGCAACCCATGAATTATTTTTTTTCTTTTTCTTTTATTTTTGAGCTTTTAGGTTTGTTTTCTTTTGTTATGTTTTGTCTGTTTTGTTTTTTTGTGTGTTTCAAGTGCTTACACAAGTTTAGGGGTCAATATGTGGATTTCAGTGACTCGACAAGAAGCCTCCACCTTTGTGTAAAAATCTGAGGGAGTTTTCATTTACCTTTTGTTTTTTTTTATTTTTAACATTGGAGACAATGTTAATTTTAAGTTTGGGGATAGGGAGTTAAATTTTTCAAAAAACAAAAAAAAAATTGAAAAATTAAAAAAAAAAGAGTTTAGTTTTGTTTTTCTTTAGGTTTGTTTTTATGACCTAGTTTGATTGTCGAATGCCGATGATAAGTTCGATTTAACTGAATAAGTTTCTTGAAAGAATGATAAATGTTGTTTTGTCTGTGTGCTTGATTCTGTGTTAGTTTGATTTTACTTATGATTCTTTGAAAATTTTGAGCACATGAATGGTTGCATTTGATTATTTTACTTACTTAGAGAAAGTTTATGTGGATTAAGTGCATTCTTTGAAATCTCATTAATAAACTCTAGAACCTGTTTGATTATCACTTGAGGCGAAATCCTAGACTATATTGTATTAGAGATATGATTTAGGCTATCTTTAGATCGTTTGAGCCTTTCAAGCTACCCTTGACACTTATATCCTTAGTTTACCCTTTTGAGTCTAATTTGATATTTTCTTTGACACCCATATTTTTAGCCTAGTTTTTAAATTATTTCCAACATTTTACCTTACGCCGGATAGCACATGTGATCTTTATTGAATATCAGTTTTATACTATGTGACAATATGGGAGGAAGGGTGGTGTTGAGAAAAATTTTGGAAAAACAAAAAGAAAAAAAGTGCTATACCCATGAGAAGAAAAAAAAAAGAAAAGCATAAGTTTGTGGTATAGTGCTTTAAAGAATAAATGTGGAGTGAAAAAAGAAATTGGAAAGCATGTTTGGAAGAATTATATCAACGAAGTGTTGAGTTTAGTAGTATAAAGATCCGAGAATAATTAATGTGTTTAGGGTAGTTTGAGCCACAAAAAGGACTTTTATCCTACCTGTTATCTTAGCCATACGTTACAAGCTTAACAAAGTCCTAATGATCTTTGGTGCAGTGTTTGTCTACATTAGTGGAGAGTGGTATGAAAATCAGGCTTATGGAGTTTATATATTTCTATCTGGAGATTTATTATAACTTACTTGTTTGCATAAACTGATCCGAGTTACAAATAATTAAATATAATTGTTTATTCATATACACTCAAGGAGTCTATAGTGGAATCAGATTAGCATTTGAATTGAAATTCTAGACTTTTACAGTATTTAGAATTTTTCTTTGAGCTTTATACTATGTGAAATCTTTGAGGCAAATTTTGAGAATTGAACTGGGTCATAGTTGGGTCATGTTTAGGTGTTTAGAATTTTGTTCAAGTTTTTCTTTCTTTTTTTTGCTCGAGGACTAGCAAAAATTCAAGTTTGGGGATGTGATAACTCTATGAACTCTTCCATTCAGTTTTTTTTCTGAGATAAAGAAGTACTCTGTAGACATTGGCAGAATCACAAGTGAAACCTGCAACTTGTTGGAATGTAGATCTAGAATTCCTAAGTTTTTCCACAGAAGAATAAATTGGGCTTCTTCCCAATTGGTGAAGGAGTTGTGGAAAAGATTCAGGTAATACAAGGTCTTAGTAGCTATGTTGAGGAACCACTTGGGAATTTTGCCTTCAATTTGGTTGCTGGATGTATCTGAACTTTCTAATTCATCTTGGGTTCTCAAGAATTCTGGAAAACTTTTACCAATGTTGCAGGAAGAAAAAGACAAACCATGAAACTTGTGAAGAGTTGAACTTGTACCTAAGCCAATTATGGTTGTATTATTATTACCTGAAAGAAAAAGAGACTCAAGCTTACTGTGCTCTGGGAAGATGCCCAAGTTAAATGTGCCACTTAAGTTATTCGATTGAAGGTCAAGCACAACCAGGTTTAGGAATTTGGATATCGACAAAGGAATTAGACCATTTAACTTGTTTCCACGTAAAATAAGTGTTGATGGAAACAACAACCAGACCAATCAAACAATCAAGAACGATGCAGAAAACTAGAGCAAGAAAGAAACTCAACATGATATACTTGGTTCCAGTTTTCAATTTGAAAACTGTACATCCAAGGCAGGGAACTTGTCCCTAGTCAAATCTACTATCAACCAAGAAGATTACACCCTCATGTACTCTCAAATTATAGAGCAAGATTCTCACTACAAGCTAATCACAAGCCTCTCAGTAGTATAAACACGAATCTCTCAGCTCACAGAATATAGAGACAATGTTGCAACATGAAACAGAGAAATCACCTATGTTGCAACATGTGTGATACAGCTACAGCTCTCAATAAACACTTAGTTCACACTCTGTTTTCAGTCTCTCTTCTACTCTACTCTTGGCCTTCGAAATAGAGCATATATATACAAAATGAGTCATGTATTTTGAGCCTGAAATCAAAGACTTAGTTGACACATCATCAAGAAATTAGTTAGAGTAATTAAGCTGCAGTCTTAACTAACTCCTAACTAATATTTTGTTATAACATCCCAACTAACATAACTAAATTAGTTGTCACCAACTGTCAACAATCTCCACCTTGACTCTAGATTTGGTTGTGAATCTGAACTAGAGGTCCCTGTAACTCTACCAGTCTTTAAGTAGGAATGATATTCAGTAAGCTCAAAGCTTCCCTGAACTTACTTACTGAAATCACCTTTGTCAACATGTCGGCAGGATTCTCGAGTGTAGAAATCTTCTCCACTTTAATCTGCCCTTGTGCAATAATATCCCTCATAAAATGTAGTCGAATATCTATGTATTTGGTTCTATCATGAAATGCACTATTCTTCGAGAGATGTATGGCACTTTGTGAATCATAATGCACTGTCATAACATCTTCCTTGAAGCCTAGTTCCTTAGTAATTCCTTACAGCCACATTCCTTCCTTGATAACCTCCGTAAGAGCCACATACTCTACCTCCGTTGTAGACAAAGCCACGATATATTGTAGATTAGATTTCCTACTGATAATATTCCCACTGATTGTGTAAACATAACTAGTTACTGATCTCCTTTTGTCTAGATTTGTAGTATAATCTGAATCACAGTAGCCCACTAAGCCACCATTAGAATGTCTGCTTCTTTTATAAATTAAACCAACATCCAACGTACCTTTTAGATACTTGAGTAACCATTTCATAGCTTCCCTGTGAACTCTTGCTGGTCTACTCATAAAGTTGCTCACCAAACTAACACCAAAGGCAATGTCGGGCCTTGTACTAATCATGGCACACATTAAGCTCCTAACCGCATTAGAATATGGAACTCTAGCCATGTATTCTTTTTCTCCATCAGCTAATTCTCCCTTAACTGAACTTAGTTTGAAGTGAGCTGCTATTGGTGTTGCAACAACCTTTTAATCTTTCATCCCAAATACCTCCAGAACCTTGTTCAAGTATTCTTTTTGAGAAAGTATAAGAATTCCCGTTGTTCTATCCCTTCGAATCTCAATACCTAAGATCCTCTTAGCTGCCCCCAGGTCTTTCATCTCAAATTCAGTATCCAAGACTTTCTTTAACAACTGAATTTCACCTTTATCTCGGCAAGCTATAAGCATGTCATCTACATAAAGCAGCAAGTAGATGAACATTCCCTTCTTTGTCATTTTGTAGTAGACACAATGATCAAAGTCAGACTCTTAAAGTCTTTAGATAACATAAACTCATCAAATCTTCTATACCACTGCCTAGGAGATTGCTCGTGTCCATACAAAGATTTTTGCAACAAGCACACCTTCACACCTTTTCCTCAGCTCCTTTCTTAATGAAACCTTCTGGTTACTCCATGAAAATCTCTTCATCAAGGTTACCATGTAGAAATGCTGTCTTCACATCAAGCTACTCTAACTCTAAGTCGTTCATGGCTACCATAGCAAGAATGAGCCTTATAGATGAGTGCTTGACAACAGGTGAGAACACTTCGTGGTAATCTATACCATCAACTTGTAAAAATCCTTTGGCAACTACTCTTGCCTTAAATCTAGCTGGTTCTATTCCAGGAATGTCGTGCTTCCTCTTGAAAATCTATTTGCACCCAATAACCTTTTTGTGTAAAGATCTATCAACCAGCTTCCGAGTCTTATTTTTCATAAGTGAGTGCATCTCCTTTTCTATTACTTTCAGCCAATCTTCCTTATCACTGCTCTTCCATGTTTCAGTAAAACTCCCTGGTTCCTCTAACTCAATGGAATCACGAACATTGAGTGCATAAGCAATGATATCAGCATGAGCAAAATATGGAGGAGGTCGGATTATCCTTCTAGGTCTGTCCTTAGACAAGAGATAATATGTAACTCTCTTTGGACTATGAACTTGATCTCTTCTTGGTGAATCTACATGTGTTGTAACACGATTTGGACTTGCAGTCTCTGATGTTGTAACATCGAGTTGATCTGACGACTGCCATGTTGTAACATCAAGCTGGGATTCTGCAGCTTCTGTCTGTGATGTTGCAACATCAGGTTCCTCTGCTGCTCCACCTACGGTAGATTCCTCTTCAGCCTTTACCTTCACTTTCCAAGTTTGCACCTTCAAAGCTATAAGTACCTGCAACTTGATCAAGCTTTGAGGAATTCTCTACCTCAAACTGGAAAGTCTAATTCTTAGGCAAATGGTTAGTGTCCAACAAGATAGTTTTATAAAAAACATTCGCATTAAAAATAACATTACAGCTAATAACACATTTCTTATCATCAATTAGCCACACTATATAACCCTTAACACCCGGTGGATATCCTAGAAATACAGATTTGACAGCTCTAGGATTCAATTTTCCTTGACTCTTGTGAACATAAGCAATACATCCGAATAGTCTAAGATGCATTAAACTAGGTGGTTTACCTGACCAAACTTCCATTGGTGACTTACAACCTATAGCTGATGATGGTGACCTATTTATCAAATAGCATGCAGTGTGTGTTGCTTTAACCCAAAATTTCTTAGGCAAACCAAATTCATTAAGCATGCACTTAACGTTGTTAAGTATAGTCCTATTCATATGTTCAGTTAACCCATTTTGTTGGGGAGTGTCAGAATATGTTCTATGCCTAGAAATACCATTTTCTGCACAATATTGATTAAACTCACCACTGCAAAATTCTAGACCATTAGCAATTCTAAGCTTTTTAATTTTCTTACTGGTTTGGTGCTCTACAAGTGTCTTCCATTCCTTAAATTTAGTAAAAGTTTCATTTTTATATCTTAAGAAATAAACCTAAAACCTTCGTGAATAATCATCAACAAAGGAAATAAAATATTGAGCACCATTAAAAGAGAAAGGTACCTGAGAGGATCCCCATAAATCAGAGTGTACATACTCAAGGATCCCATTCGTGGAGTGAGTAGCCGTCGTAAATCTCAACTTCTGAGCCTTTCTCAGTGCACATGATTCACAGAAATCGAGTGTTAAAATCTTTTTTGAGTCCAAAATACCCTGTTTGTAGAGTTCTTGCAAGCCTCTAATATTGATATCACCCAATCACTTATGCATATTGCAGTCTGGTCTGATTTCCATGTTGTAACATCAAAATTCACAGTAGCAGGAGTCACTCTTATAACATGCAAATTTTTCTGCAGATCAGGACTGTCTATCGCAATAGCAGAAGTCCTATTAATAGCTTCTTCTTGTAATATGTATAGGCCATGTTTCAATAAGCCTTTTAGAACCACTATGGCACCCTTCAACACTTTCGTCCCTCCATTCTCAGATCTGTATGAATATCCATTTACATCAAGTATTCCAAGTGAAACCAGATTTCTTCTCAGTTTTGGCACCAGTCTCACATTCTCTAGTACTTCGTAAGAACCATCCCACATCTTAAATTTCACATAGCCAATTCCAATGATTTCACAAGTATTATTGTTCCCCATGAGAACTTTTCTACTATTCACCTTGCGAAAATCATACAACCAGTCCCTCCTTGGCATCTTATGGAAGGTACATCCTGAGTCCATGACCTAATCAGCATGAGAACTATCTGATGCAACAGTCAACACATCAGCCGAGTGAAATCCATATGAGATATTAGCCGTATTAGCTTGATCTTGATCATTGTTCTTCTTCCTTTCTGGACAAAATCTTCGAATATGCCCATCTTTATGACAATTCCAGCAGGTCTTTCTTCCTTTAGAGTGCAATCTCAACTTCCCTCTCCCTTTAGATTTATCTCTCTTCTGGGTTCTGCCACGAACTTGTATCCCCTCACCATTGGATCGTTTCTCAATCTTGATTTCAAGATCATAGGATCTTAGTGCTCTAGGAACATTATCAAGAAAAAGTGATTCCCTTCTATACTTGATAGTTGATTTCAAGTCTTTATAAGATTTAGGCAATGAATTTAAGATAATAATAGCTTGATTTTCATCATTGATTTTCTCATCAATATTAGCCAAACTTACAGTAATCCGCTTAAAGTCATCAAGATTATCTTCCAATGATTTTGTTGAATCTATCTTAAAACCAAATAATTGTTCCTTAAGATATATCTTATTTGAGAGAGTTTTTGTCAAGTAGAGAGAATCGAGTTTAGACCAGACCTTTTGCTGCTATGTCTTGTTCATCAACTTGTCGTAACACATTGTCAGCCAAATTCAATATCAGCAAACTATAGGCTGTTTCGAGAAGCTCTTCCTTTTTCGATGGCTTCGTGGTTTATGGGAAACCCGAAGAATCCCCGAAAGCCTTCGCACACTTTTGCTAGATAAGCACAACTTTCATCTTCTTCTTCCACATGTTGAAATCTCCCTTTCCATCGAACTTTTCGATCTTTATCTTCGAAGTACCCATCTTCGAATCTTGTTCTTGAAAAAATCAACAACTTTTACTCGGATTGATCTTCTTCAGAGGGTTGACAACCTATCTCTGATACCACTTGTTGGTGGAAACAATAACCAGACTAATCAAACAATCAAGAACGATGCGAAAAACTGGAGCAAGAAAGAAACTCAACATGATATACTTGGTTCTAGTTTTCAATATGAAAACTGTACATCCAAGGCAGGGAACTTGTCCCTAGTCGAATTCACTATCAACCAAGAAGATTACACCCTCATGTACTCTCAAATTACAGAGCAAAATTGTCATTACAAACTAATCACAAGCCTCTCAGTAGTACAAACATGAATCTCTCAGCTCACAGAATACAAAGATGATATTGCAACATAAAACAGAGAAGTCACCTATGTTGTAACATGTGCGATATAGCTACAGCTCTCAATAAACACTCAGTTCACACTCTATTTTCAGTCTTGCTTCTACTCTGCTCTTGGTCTTCGAAACAGAGCATATATATATACAGAATGAGACATATTTTGAGCCTAAAATCAAGGACTTAGTTGACACATCATCAAGAAATTAGTTAAATTAATTAAGCTGCAGTCTTAACTAACTCCTAATTAATATTCTGTTATAACATCACAACTAACATAACCAAAATAGTTATCACCAACTGTCAACAATAAGTAAGCTCAATGGGGATGATGAGATATTTTGGATTTCTAGAGGACCTGTAAATTGATTGTCATCTAGCCATATCTCTGTTATAGAATACATTGTAAACAGAGATGATGGAATCGATCCACTCAATAAAGTATCCAAGATTCTCAAGGAAGAAAGCTGGGTCATATTTGTCATTTGCATTGGGAACTTACCATCCAAACTTTGATCGTTAAGGTTCAATTCTTGTTGTTGGCTGAGGTTTCCGAGTGAAAATGGAATTTGAAAGAGCAAATAATCTCTTGGCAACCTTCATGTTGCAACACAACCGGTTTCACGGTCATGTTACAATATGCGACTAAATATTTGATTTGATTAGTTTTTTTCAGTATTAACCGTATTTTCCTTTTATATGCTTTAGGTCACAATTTGTATAGTTGTCAAACATAAAAATCTGATCATATTAATGCATAGACATATTCAATTGTGTAGGAATGGGTAAGTGATTCTTTCCAAAATTGGTTTTGAGTATATGGCATTCTTACCAAAATTGGTTTTGAGTATATGTCTATTTTTTATTAAGAAAATTCTTTTAATTGAATATTTTATGTGCAATATCTTTTATGAAAATTTCCTTAACTCATTTGTTCTGATTCTCATTGATTAAAGTTATTTTAATTCGTGCTATAAGCTGTCAAAAAAGTTTGAGTAACTGACCGTTAGTTTTAGGAAAGAAATCTCGAAATTTCCTTTTCTGTTACAATATGACTAGGTTGACAGATCATATTGCAACACGTGGACAGAATCAGTAACTATTTTCCAGATCCGTTTTCTAAGTTTGGCAATAAACTTGGCTGATCTCACAAGTCTTCTAATCAATATTAAATACACTTAAATGCTATTTCACAGATCATACATATGAAGGCTTGCTCTCTCCTCTATTTAAGGGCCACTCAAGAATTGCTTTAGGTAGAGAGACCACTAATTATATTTCGGCTATTGGGTGTAAAAGAAAGGTTTTTCTTTTAGCCATATTTTAGACTTAGGAGGTGTCTTAGTCATTTGAGTGATAGTGCTTCGGGAGAGGTGCGGATTGTCTTCGGGAGAAGATCGACTTCAAGTACATGAAGGAATTTCAGAAGAACGAAGTCAACCTAAGATGAGTGGTGCTCGCTAGACATGTTTGTGAAGGAATACATCCACATTGCGACAATCAAAAGAGGGAGTCTTTTATTGTATAAGTTAAATTGGTGTTTGTATTCTTTAAGCTTTACTAATAGTGTTTATTATCCGGACGTGGCCACTTGGACGTAGGTTATCAGGAGATAACCGAACCAAGTAAAAATATCTTGTGTTATTTTTACAATTTCCACATTACCATCTTATGTAATTAATTAGAAATTAATTATATTCGGTAATACCTAATTAACGGACCTAACAATTGGTATCAGAGTGGGACACTAACATTTTTAGTGAGATCTTGCAGTGTATTTGATCTGATTTTTCAGGTATGTCGTTACTTGCTGAAGGTCGGTCTATTTCACGCCCTCTACTCCTTGATGGCACAAACTACTTCTATTAGAAGACACACATCAAAGCCTTCATCAAGTCTCTTGATGAAAAAGCTTGGAGATCCGTTCTTAATGGTTGGAGTCTTCTAACTATTAAGGATGAAGAGGGGAAGGATATTCTTAAACCTGATTTGACTTGGTCATCTGATGATGACATACTTGCTAATTGCAATTCCAAGGCTTTGCATGCTATATTAAATGGAGTAGATGCTACTAGGATTAAAAGGATTATTAATTGTGAATCTACAAAAGAAGCGTGGCATATTTTGCAAATACACTTTGAGGGTTCTGAAGATATGAAAAGAACGAAATTAATCATGTTAACCTCTAAATTTGAGCAATTGAGAATGAGAGAAGATGAAACCTTGTCTGAATATTTTACTAAGCTTTATGATATTTCTAACGAATCTTTTGCTATTTGAAAGCGATTTTTAGATAATAAGATGGTTAGAAAAATTTTCCAGTCTTTACCAGACAGGTTTCAACCAAAACTCACAGCCATAGAGGAGAGCAAGAATCTTGATCTAATGAAAGTTGAGGAATTGACAGGATCACTTCAGACATATGAGATGAACATCAAGCAGAGAGAAAAAAATCTCAAAATCGGCGTCTAAATCTGCTAAAGAAGATGATGAAAATCTTGCCTTGTTGACAAAAAATTTTGGCAACAGGACTCGTTTCACGGTCATGTTACAACATGCGACTAAATATTTGATCTGATTAGTTTTTTCATTATTAACCGTAATTTCCTTTTATATGCTTTAGGTCACGATTTGTATAGTTGTCAAACATAAAAGTCTGATCATATTAATGCATAGACATATTCAATTGTGCAGGAATGAGTAAGTGATTCTTACTAAAATTGGTTCTGAGTATATGTCTATTTTTCATTAAGGAAATTCCTTTAATTGAATATTTTATGTGCAATATCTTTTATGGAAGTTTCCTCAACTCATTTATGTTTATTCTCATTGATTAAAGTTACTCTAATTTGTGCTATAAGCTGTTAAAAAAGTTTGAGTAACTGACTGTTTTGTTTTAGGAAAGAAATCTGGAAATTTTCTTTTCTGTTAAAACGTGACTCGGTTGACAGATCATATTGCAACATGTGGACAGAATTAGTAATTATTTTCCAGATCCGTTTTCTAAGTTTTGCAATAAACTTGGCTGATCTTGCAAGTCTTCTAATAAATATTAAATCCTCTTAAGTGCTATTTTACAGATCATACACGTGAAGGCTTGCTCTCTTCTATATTTAAAGGCCACTCAAGAGTAGCTTTAGGTAGACAGACCACTTATTGTATTTTGGCTATTGAGTGTAAAAAAAAAGTTTTTCTTTTAGCCATATTTTAGACTTAGGAGGTGTCCTAGTCATTTGAGTGATAGTGCTTCGGGAGAGGTGCTGATTGTCTTCGGAAGAAGATCGACTTCAAGTACCTGAAGGGATTTCAGAAGAATGAAGTCAACCTAAGACGAGTGGTGCTCGCTAGACACGTTTGTGAAGGAATACATCCACATTGTGACAATCAAAAGAGGGAGTCTTTTATTGTATAAGTCAATTGCTATTTATATTCGTTAAAACTTTGCTAACAGTGTTTATTATCTGGGCGTGGCCCCTTGGATGTAGGTTATCGAGAAATAACTGAACCAAGTAAAAATATCTTGTGTTATTTTTACAATTTTCGCATTACCATCTCACGTAATTAATTAGAAATTAATTATATTCTGTAATACCTAATTAACGGACCTAATAATTGGTATCAGAGTGGGACACTAATATTTTTAGTGAGATCTTGCAGTGTATTTGATCTGATTTTTCAGGTATGTCGTTACTTGCTGAAGGTCGGTCTATTTCACGCCCTCCACTCCTTGATAGAAAGAACTACTTGTATTAGAAAGCATGCATGAAAGCCTTCATTAAGTCTCTTGATGAAAAAGCTTAGAGATCCGTTCTTAATGGTTGGAGTCCTCCAACTACTAAGGATGAAGAGGGGATGGATATTCTTAAACCTGATTTGACTTGGTCATCCGATGACGACATACTTGCTAATTGCAATTCCAAGGCTTTGCATGCTATATTAAATGGAGTAGATGCTACTAGGATTAAAAGGATTACTAATTGTGAATCTGCAAAAGAAGCATGGGATATTTTGCAAATACACTTTGAGGGTTCTGGTGATATGAAAAGAACTAAATTAATCATGTTAACCTCTAAATTTGAGCAATTGAGAATGAGAGAAGATGAAACCTTGTCTGAATATTTTACTAAGCTTTATGATATTTCTAACGAATCTTTTGCTCTTGGAAAGCGATTTTTAGATACTAAGATGTTTAGAAAAATTTTCCAGTCTTTACCAGACAGGTTTTAACCAAATCTCACAGCCATAAAGGAGCGCAAGAATCTTGATCTAATGAAAGTTGAGGAATTGACAGGATCACTTCAGACATAGGAGATGAATATCAAGCAAAGAGAAAAAGTCCCAAAATCGGCGTCAAAATCTGCTAAAGAAGATGATGAAAATCTTGCCTTGTTGACAAAAATTTTTGGCAACAGAACTGGTTTCACGGTCATGTTACAACATGCGACTAAATATTTGATCTGAGTAGTTTTTTCATTATTAACCGTAATTTCCTTTTATATGCTTTAGATCATGATTTGTATAGTTGTCAAATATAAAAATCTGATCATATTAATGCATAGATATATTCAATTGTGCACGAATGGGTACGTGATTCTTACCAAAATTGGTTTTGAGTATATATCTATTTTTCATTAAGGAAATTCCTTTAATTGAATATTTTATGTGGAATATCTTTTATGGAAGTTTCCTTAACTCGTTTGTGTTGATTCTCATTGATTAAAGTTACTCTAATTTGTGCTATTAGCTGTTAAAAAAGTTTGAGTAACTGACTGTTTTGTTTTAGAAAAGAAATCTGGATATTTTCTTTTCTGTTAAAACATGACTGGGTTGACAGATCGTATTGCAACACGTGGATAGAATCAGTAATTATTTTTCAGATCCATTTTCTATGTTCGGCAACAAACTTGCCTGATCTTGTAAGTCTTCTAATAAATATTAAATACCCTTACGTGCTATTTTACAGATCATACACGTGAAGGCTTGCTCTCTCCTCTATTTAAAGGCCACTCAAGAGTAGCTTTGGGCAGACAGACCACTTATTGTATTTTGGCTAATGAGTGTAAAAGAAAAGTTTTTCTTTTAGCCATATTTTAGACTTAGGAGGTGTCCTAGTCGTTTGAGTGATAGTGCTTCGGGAGAGGTGCTGATTGTCTTCGGAAGAAGATCGACTTCAAGTACTTGAAGGGATTTCAGAAGAACGAAGTCAACCTAAGATGAGTGGTGCTCGCTAGACACATTTGTGAAGGAATACATCTATATTACGACAGTCAAAAGAGGGAGTCTTCTATTGTATAAGTCAAATTGTTGTTTGTATTCATTAAAACTTTGCTAATAGTGTTTATTATCTGGTCGTGGCCCCTTGGATGTAGGTTATCAGAAGATAACTGAACCAAGTAAAAATATCTTGTGTTACTTTTACAATCACGTTATTAATTAGAAATCAATTATATTCTGTAATATCTAATTAACGGACCTAACAATTGGTATCAGAGCGGGACACTAATGTTTTTAGTGAGATCTTGCAGTGTATTTGATCTGATTTTTCAGGTATGTCGTTACTTGCTGAAGGTCTGTCTATTTCACGCCCTCCACTCTTTGATGGCCGAACTACTTCTATTAGAAGGCACGCATGAAAGCCTTCATCAAGTCTCTTGATGAAAAAGCTTGGAGATCCTTTCTTAATGGTTGGATGGAGTCCTCCAACTATTAAAGATGAAGTGGGGAAGGATATTCTTAAACCTGATTTGACTTAGTCATCCGATGATGACACACTTACTAATTGCAATTCCAAGGCTTTGTATGCTATATTAAATGGAGTAGATGCTACTAGGATTAAAATGATTACTAATTGTGAATCTGCAAAAGAAGCATGGGATATTTTGCAAACGCACTTTAAGGGTTTTGGTGATATGAAAGGAACCAAATTAATCATGTTAACATCTAAATTTGAGTAATTGAGAATGAGAGAAGATGAAACCATGTTTGAATATTTTACTAAGCTTTATGATATTTCTAACGAACTTTTGCTCTTGGAAAACGATTTTTAGATACTAAGATGGTTAGAAAAATTTTTCGTTCTTTAGCAGATAGGTTTCAGCCAAAGCTCACAGCCTTAGAGGAGGGTAAGAATCTTAATCTAATGAAAGTTGAGGAATTGATGGGATCACTTCAGACGTATGAGATGAATATCAAGCAGAGAGAAAAAGCCTCAAAATCGGCGTCTAAATCTGCTAAAGAAGATGATGAAAATTTTGCCTTGTTGACAAAATTTTTTTGCAAATATTTGAAAAATATGGACAAGATGTCAAAATCAGGCAACACCACTAAAGGTATGAATTTTCTTAAATCTGATTCTTCTAAGAAAAATGGGATTCAATGCAGGGAATGCGAGGGGTATGGCCACGTGCAAGATGAGTGTGCCAATACCTTGAAGAAAAAGGCAAAGGCTACGACTTCTACATGGAGTGATGAGCAATCTGATGGTAGTCAAGAAGAAGATGATAATCATATAAGTAATCACATAGCCTTTGCTGTTTCTTTGGTTTCAAATAACGTTTGTTCTGTGCAGAAATATGCAGGTCATGTTGCAACACAGACTACATCTGGCAGTCATGTTACAACATCCGGGACAGAAAAGGATCATGATAGCGATTCTGACAGTGATGAATCTGAACTGAATGAAGAATCAATTCGAGCATCATATGAAAATATATATTCTCAATGGATTAGAGTGGTTGATCAGAATAGATCACTTGAAGGAAGGATTTCTGCCCTTATTCAGTACAAGGAGAACTCGGAGGTCAAAGTGCAGAAATTAGAGACCTTGTTGGCTGAAAAGAAAGCAAAACTGAAAGAGGTCTCAGTTGATCTTGAAAGGACTCAAAAGTCCTTAAAGATGTTGAATTCTGGAACTGACAAGCTTGATCACATTTTGTCTACTGGTAAATCCAGTTCTGATCATAGAGGACTTGGATTTAAAGGTGAGAACTCTAATTCAAAAACTATTTTTGTCAAAAGTTCTTTTTCTAATCCTGTTGTAGAAAATCGTACTTATGTTACAACCAAAAAACCTCATGTTACAACACGTAATAAACCTGCAGCACCAAATTCAACAGGTGAGTGTGGTAAGTTTGTTCCAACTTGTCACTTTTGTAGTGTTAAAGGTCATATCAGACCTCGGTGTTTTACTTTAATGAATTTTTTTAAAAAATAATTATTTTTTACATGTGATTCCCGTCCAAAGAAAAACACCTAGGAAGAAGATTGATCTTTCAAATAAAACAAGGAAAGTTTGGATAAAGAAATCAGATTTGAATTGCCCTGCTCCTTTTACTTGTTTTAGAACATGTGCTACTAACGATACTAGGTGTTCCAAGCATATGACAGGTGACAAAACCATTATAAGAAGAATGAGATAAACAGCTTTACCGATGAAGCTGTAGAAGATTCTGGTTCAGGATCGCACGTTGCAACACTAGCTGATACTGCTGCAAAACTAGAAAGTCATGTTACAACATCAAACACTGATGCTGCAATATCAACTGAACAAAGAGAGATTGTATCTGCTGAACCCCCATCCAGGGTAAAGAAAAATCATCCATCTGAACTGATAACAAGTAGTATTGATGATTTAATAGTTACATGGAAAAGGATGTATGCTTTTCTTCTTTAATTGAGCCTAAAATAAAATCATTAATTTTGGAAAAGATGAAACAGAGATAAAACTTGCAGATATTTCCACAAATTTTTTTGTCTTTGATCATTTTTTATTCCTTAAAAAAAATCTTAGGAATATGTTCCATGTGATTTGTTACTTTTAATTTTGTGCTACATTTTGCCTTTTGAAGACGGGATATTTTTTGTCTGGAAAGCTTAAAGGAAATTTGGAAAAAGATGAATTTTTGCCAATTATGATTTGATTTTCTAATATACAGTTTTTGTTGTTTTTATCTTTTAAAATCTTTGAATATTTCAGGAAAAATTGAAAATCTTATATTGGATTTTGACTGACTAACTTTTGATTGTTTGATCTCAACAAAGAATTTATGTGTAAACAGGCTCCATAGTCAGAAAAAGCTACCTACGCTAATGTGTGAAAGCCATCCATGAGTAATCCGGTGCTATGTATCACAAATATAGTAGAGGACAATCTATCATGTGAAAAGGGCTACCTCAGTGATAGAGTGAAAGCTACTAACTGTAGATGCTTCATTTTTGTGCTGTTATAAAAAAAATAATAAAAAATACAGTAGCAATAAACAAAGATGTACTGCTCAAGAAATCACAGCACACACAAAAGTCTTTAATAAATGTGAATTTTTATGGAAATCAGCAAAATAAGGTATATCAGTTATATTTCAATTTTTGGTAATTAATTTGACCTAAAATTTTCTGAAAATTTTGGAGGATAAAAATGGTAAGATCTGTCTATTTTAAAATCATTTTATGATTAATAAAAAATTCATCAATTTCCATTTTTCATTCTAGTTTTCTATATGAGAAGTTCTGACTTTGTGGCAAAATGAGGCATATTACAACATGGGAATAAAATGATTTTTGAATGGTTGATGGAAAGTCTGCTTGTTGTTTTCATATGTTGAAACATATTCTAAAAGATGGTTATTTGATTTCTCAAAATTTTTTGGTTCTAATTCATTTCCTTTTTCAATTTCGGGTAATTGAAGGATTGTATGCGTATATTTCTTTAATCATTATTCTAACCCTAATATGTTTCCCAATTTGGTCTTATACATTTTCTCTGTGATGAAAATTGTTCACTTTCTTTTCTCTCTAATTTTGCAGAAGCTTTTAGTTGTGATGAATCCTCTAAATTAATAGAAGACGTGTTTCTTTTCTTCCTTGATGATGCTCATGTCATTTAATGAGGGAGAGTTTTTCTGAGGGGGAGTCATGAAAAGAAAAAAGAAAGATCATGATGATACTGATGTCATCAATTTTATGAGATCCAGAGAAAAGCAAGTTGTTGTCTTGTTATTACAAACAACAATCAAGGGGGAGTCGTGTCACAATTGCACTCTGTTATGTTTGATACTCTTTTATTTTTGCAGGACATGTTTGCTACTCTGTGTTTAAACCTGTTTCTCTGTGATCAGATATTTTGTGATTGACAGTTTTTATCACTTGTTTTTGTGTTTATTTACTTTGTCTTTGGATCTTTTGTCCAAAAAGGGGAGAAAGCATATATGGATTTTTGGCTATATACTGACCTTATTTTGCAGGAATATCAAATATTTGTCTAAAAGATACAAAAGGGGGAGATTGAAAGAGCAAATAATCTGTTGGCAACTTTCATGTTGCAACATGACTGGTTTCACGGTCATGTTACAACATGCGACTAAATATTTGATCTGATTAGTTTTTGTAGTATTAACCGTATTTTCCTTTTATATGCTTTAGGTCACGATTTGTATAGTTGTCAAACATAAAAATCTGATCATATTAATGCATAGACATATTCAATTGTACAGGAATGGCTAAGTGATTCTTACCAAAATTGGTTTTGAGTATATGTCATTCTTACCAAAATTGGTTTTGAGTATATATCTATTTTTCATTAAGGAAATTCCTTTAATTGAATATTTTATGTGCAATATCTTTTATGGAAGTTTACTTAACTCATTTGTGCTGATTCTCATTGATTAAAATTACTCTAATTCGTGCTATAAGCTGTCAAAAAAGTTTGAGTAACTGACTGTTTTGTTTTAGGAAAGAAATCTAGAAGTTTCCTTTCCTGTTACAACATGACTGGGTTGACAGATCATGTTGCAACACGTGGACAGAATCAGTAACTATTTTCTAGATCCGTTTTCTAAGTTTGGCAACAAACTTGGCTGATCTTGCAAGTCTTCTAATCAATATTAAATGCTCTTAAATGCTATTTTATAGATCATACACGTGAAGGTTTGCTCTCTTCTCTATTTCAAGGCCACTCAAGAGTAGCTTTAGGCAGAGAGACCACTTATTGTATTTCAGCTATTGAGTGTAAAAGAAAAGTTTTTCTTTTAACCATATTTTAGACTTAGGAGGTGTCTTAATCGTTTGAGTGACAGTGCTTCGGGAGAGGTGCTGATTGTCTTCGTGAGAAGATCGACTTCAAGTACCTAAAGGGATTTCAGAAGAATGAAGTCAACCTAAGACGAGTGGTACTCACTAGACACCTTTGTGAAAGAATATATCCACATTGCGATAATCAAAAGAGGGAGTCTTTTATTGTATAAGTCCAATTAGTATTTGTATTTGTTAAAACTTTGCTAATAGTGTTTCTTATCTGGGCATGGCCCCTTAGACGTAGGTTATCGGGAGATAACTGAACTAAGTAAAAATATCTTGTGTTATTTTTACAATTTCTGCATTACAACCTCACGTAATTAATTAGAAATTAATTATATTCGGTAATACCTGATTAACGGACCTAACAGAATTTGACCGTTGAATCTATTCCCACTAATTGATAGTTTCAGAAGTTGCCTGAGGTTTCCGAGCCAAAATGGTAGTTCACTAGTAAAACCAGTTTCTTCAAGTCGAAGATAAGTTAGCTTTGCAAGGTTCTTCAGCATAGATGGAAGCTGACCGTTTAAGTTGTTCCCTAAGAGCTCCAAAAATTCGAGTTGGGAAAGGTTCCCGACCGAAGACAGAATAGTCCCTGAAAAATTGGAATCCCTGTTGAGAAAGTGATGCACATTTCTAGATCTATCCGAAGTATTGAAGTTAAAAGCAAAAAGTAGAATTTAAATGATTGTGAAAAACTAATACTAGAAGACTCTAAGAAGTCTCTAGAGTGTGGAACAACTGAATTTGTATGGTATCTTTAGAACTTAAAATTTTACCACATGTTTATGTCGCTTGAGTGTTTTTCTTTTTTTTTTTTTAATTTTTCATTTTTTTTAGCTTGAATATGTCGGTGATGAGTTATTCACGGAATCTTTCGGCCTATAGATAGATGTAAATTGAAACTAATTCATAACATATTCACTACATTTTTAACTTGTATCCACGTGCCCACTTTTTCATTTTAATTAATGGTAATAGTATTTTAATAATGGTAAGAGCAAAGGAATAGAATGGAAATTACCTCTGAAAAAAGAAAGAAAGGAATGGAAGTTCACTTTTGTTTCATTAGACATTGAAAATCAAATCAATGGAAATTACTCTTAAAAAAAAAAAAAGGAGATGGAAATTCCGTTTTGTTTGATTGGATTTTGAAATCAAATCAATAAAAATTACCACTTGAAAAAAAAAAAAACAAAAAAGAAGGAAAGGAGATAGAAATTTGCTTTTATTTGGTTGGGACTTTGAAATAAAATCTATGAATAAGAGTAAAATACTTCGTTATCTTTAGAAGTATCACACCCTTCTTTTTTCTCTTCCTATACTTTTCTAAAGAAACCCCTCATAACATTTTTTAAATTTTGAGATTTTATTTTCCTACACCTTTTGAACTTTTATTAACCCCATAATATACATTAGTAATTTTTTAATGAAAAATTTCTTTTCTCACATATTATATTTATTAGACATTAATTAGATTTAAAATATCTACCTTTTGTCTTTTTCTTCAAAATTGAGATGTATATTACTTTAGTATATAGTTGTGACTTCTTGGGAATAATATTTCTAAAAATTTTATGCCAAACTTTGAGAAACTTTTGATAAACTCTTGAAGGAAAAAGAAAAGAAAGAAAGAAAAGGAAAGAAAACCTTATAAATTTATAAATATTGTGCAGTAGTATATAAAGAGATATATGCCTTAATATTCATTCGATCACTAGGTATAACTGCATATTTGAAATAAGTTTATAAGTTTGATGGGTAATATAAGTAATTTAATGGATATGCCGTATAGCAATTAGATGGGTATTCCAATAGACATATGTTATATAAATCAAACTATGTAAAACGAAATATTCAGTGGGTTAATGCTCCGGTAATTGGATCAAAAGGTGGTCTCAATTCAAATGCTAGAAAATTAAATTCCCATTTTACTAATCCAGATAAATTCTAATTGTTATGAGTGTTATAATTGTTGAGGTGCATGCTATGAGTGCTATAAATATTGTTGAGGGGTGTGATAAGAAAAAGATTTCTATGGTTTATTGTTATATGAGTTATGATGATATTGTTGTGAAAAATAAATTATTAAAAAAAGAGTGGGAAGAGAAAAAAGAGGGATGTCAATGGAACCATCCTTAGAAGTACCATGAAATAGTTTTCTGACAATTTTGTCCCTAAGTTTAAAATGAACATAAAAACCTCAACATATTAAAATTTTCCGTTAATATGTTAATATTAAATATTACATATGGAATATTCAAAGTAAATAGTTGATAATAGTACAAAATTCATATTCATTAATAGTTTTAAATTTATTTGTAGTAAATTTCAATACACTAATTAAATGGTAACAATTCAATTGTTACATATATCGGTACAAAATTTTTGATAACTTGTTGGGACACCTAACATTATTCTTTAAAAAAAAAAAAGTTGCTTCAATATTCTTCAGAATTTACAAAATTTAGTAGCACATTTGCAATATTTTTTTCCCTTTTTCTTTTCTGTTTTCTCTTTATTTTATTTTATTTTTGTTTGGTTCCTCATTCATAGCTAGCAAAAGACATTCCATAGACAAGGGCAAGGAGATTTCATCTGGATCTAGTTAATTTCGTTGTTCATGTTTAAAACTATAAAAATTATTAAAACAAAAATTAATAAATAAAGAAAGATACCCAAGAAAAACAAAGTTAGGAGCGTGGAACGCAAGAAATAAGAGTTTTCCGATCTATATGCCAGCAACTCCACCAATTCAAGAGAGATAAAATTTTCATGTCAAAATTTTGGTTGATTTGTCCATGCATGAAGATAAAGAAGATGATCAAATAACACAAATATTGAGGGCAAAAATGGTAAAGAAACATAACTCAGGAATGAAATAGCTTTTCAACCCATTTATTAATAGAATGATAATTCTAGTGGAATAGGCATTCCATTGGAAAAGTAATTTCGTGGCAAACACTACAACAAAAAGAGAATTGACCGGTGATATAGTAAAAAGTCGCCGCAATAAATCCGCTGGTATAGATCTCTATAGTGGCAACACTTTATGTCGCCATATTTAATTACCCTATAGTGGCGACGTTTTGTCACTGTTTTAGAGTTTTTTTTTTGAAATAATTATTTTTAAGTAGTTTTAAAATGAGAAATTAAAAATAATTACATTTTAAATTAATTAAATAATATAGATATTAATAATTAATATAATTAAATACTAAATATTTAAATGACATTAATTAATATTAAAAAAATAATTACATTAAGAGTTGTCTAAAATTAAAATAAGTATATACAACAAGTAATTAAGTACTTAAAATAACCATAAATATAATACACTAAAATCATATAAACACTTAATAACCATACATTCTGACTTTTTTTTTAATTACAAAACTAATTTTTAACATAACAAATTATTAAAAAAATAAAACAAGTACAAAAGCCAAAAATCAAAACTAACCAGACAGATCAAGGTGGCTGAAGGCAATGGATGATGGTGGATAACAGTGGTGGCTATTGGTAGTGGTGGTGGCTAGACCCGAAAAAAAAAATAAATAAATAAAAATTTAGAAAAAAAAATCAAGAGAAAGAAAGGGAGATGGATAAAAGGATAGAGAATATACCTTAAAAAGAGATGAAAATGAATTTAGTGAGAGGGAGGTTGAGATTTTGAGAGAAGAAAATCGGAGAGAGAGAATGACCATAGAGAAAGAAAGAGAATATGAGATAAAAAAAAAGAGGAAGAAGAAGTAGTTCTTGGGCTGAATAAAAGGCAGATCTAAAGCGGCGACTTTATCCGATGTCACCGCTTTATATGAAACACTCTGTTTCATTTAAGTTCACAAAATTTATAGCGGTCAGTTTGCCTACTTAAAATTTCACAAAAAAATTAAAGTCGCCGCTTTAGGGTTAAGAATTAATTTAAAATATCACTTTCATTAATTATTCATAATTAATTTTACAATTAAATATTTTTTAAAAAAATATAAGGTCTAAAGCGGTGACAATGTAGATATTTTTACCCCTTTATCTCTCTTGGCACCCATTTCATTTTTTCTGGGAAAAATAGTGGCTCCAATAGATAGTGAAAACTTCACTTTAGAGTTTTTTAGTTTAAAGTCGTCGCTTTAGAGTTTTCAGTTTAAAGCAGCGACAGTAATCGTCCTTTTAGAGTAAATATTTTCACCCCTCCATTTCTCTTGGTACCATTTCATTTTTTTTTTAGGAAAATAGTGGCGCCAATAAATAGTGGAAACCTAAACTAGATACAACAGTCGCCACTTTAGAATTTTTCAATACTCTAAAAGTCCTCTGGAATCTATAGCAGTGCCTTTCTGATTGTCACCACTTTATATCTCCCTAAAGCGGAGACAAATTGTCTCTGATATAGATGTCGCCACTCTATTGCATTTTTTTTTGGTAGTGAAAATAGAAAATCAAATATAAGAGTTCCTATTCAATTACACTCAATAATTACCCCGAACCAAAACAACCATCAAAAAGTCCTTCGCTCCTGTCACACGTATATTCCATATCTTCTTTTGTCCTTTAAATAAACAAGTGTGTTATTCCATTTACTCATTATAAGCTAGTAATTAATTACTTTATCACATCAAAGTACCATCATTACCAATAGTCTACAACTTAACCTATCCTATCTTCTTTTCTTTACTTCAACACACTACTCTTTATCAAATTAACACCAATATCAATAATCTATAACCAATAACCCATCAATCCCAAATATCTAATTTATTGATCAAAACCTAAGATTTAGATGGAATTGGGTAATTGTAAAGCTACAAAGCTATTCAGTGAGAGAATTACCAAAGCTACCAGAGCATGGTGGAGTAATATTTCTTAAGCGATTGTTTGACACATCAAGAACAACAAGATTACTTAAGTTACAAAACAATGGATGAACTCTTCCACTTAGTTTGTTTTTTGAGATAAAAGAAGCTTTGTGTGGACATTAGTGGATTTATAAGCGAACCTTCCCACTTGCTAGAATGTAGATGTAGAACTCTCAAGTTTTTCCATGGAAGAATAGACTAGGTTTCCCAATTGGCAGAACCGGTTCAATTTAATTTGGAGCCCTAAGCAGAATCTTATAAAGGACCTTCTAAAAGATTTTTTTTAATTCAATAGTTTACATTGAAGAAGAAAAAAATGAACTATATCTTGTATCATCAGAAAATAATAAACCAGCGCATTATATCAACGAAAAAAAACCAATAACAATAAAATAAAATCACAACAAAGTCAAAGTAATAATATGACTAAAAATAAAACATTAAAATTCTTCTCCACCAAAGAATTTTTTAAACCATCACTTCAATATTCTCTAACTCATTTAAATCTTGTTGTTGTATAGTTTCTTCACTAGTATTACTTACTCTCTCCTGCTACTTGTGAGAAATTTTTCAAGAGCTTCTTCTGGGGATTGAATCAAACTTCATATTGCCTTTTTTTTTTTTTCTTGAGTTTATCATAGTCTATGCATATTTTTTCTGCTATACATATTTGTTCTTTATTTAAGTATGCATAAATTAGATCTCAACGGTCGATGGTTTTTTGTAATCATATTCAGCATATTTTTCTTGATGTTGTGGTAGGTTTAGTAACGGTTCGCTACTCGTTTATGTATGGGGCTTCTTCTTATGCTTCCAGGAGAGATCTTTGGAGTTCTCTTTTGGACATTGCTATTCCTCTTTGGTGTGTTATGGGTGACTTTAATGCTGTTTTGGGTTCTCATGAGACTATGGGTATTACTTACTCTATCTCTTGCTCTGTGTTTTCTTTAGTTGATTTGGACACTAGAGGGACCTTTTATACTCGATTTGGAAGGCGAGTGAGAGGTCTTGTTCTTTCCCGTTTGGACATGGCTTTATGTTCTTCTGGTTTCGTTGATCTTTGTTCATATTAAATAGGTTGAAGGTGGGGACCATAATTCCTCTTTTTATCATACCATTCTAAAATGTCGAAAAGCTAATAAATCTCTATCCTCTCTCGTGATTGATGAGGAGATTGTGACTGATCTAACTTGTATTGCTACTCATACTGTTGATTATTATGCCTCTCGATTTTCTGAGCCTACTCACTACTTAGGTGACTTCTCTATTATTCATGAGCATATCCCCAGTTTGATTACCCCGGTTAATAATGTAACTTTGTTGAATCTTCATCTAGAGCAAGAAGTTCAAAATATAGTTTTTGATATGGGTCCTTCTAGTGCGCCAGGGTCGGATGGATATACAAAGAATTTTTTTCGATTTGGCATATCATTGGTAATGATTTTATTTCAGCAGTCCAGAAGTTTTTTCATACTGGTAAGATATTCTCTGGTGTTAATTCTAATTTTATGATTCTTATTACGAAGATCACTGAGGCTAATAAGATAGAGCAGTTCAGCCTATAGCTTTGGGGAATTTCTTCTTCATGGTTATTAGTAAAATCCTTGCTACTAGATTGGGTCCTATCAGCTCTCGAATTATTTATTTGAATCAGTTTAGTTTTGTTTAAGGTGGGCATATAGGTTAATGTATTTTGGGAGCCATGAAATATTTTAATTCTTTAGGCAATTTGGTCTTTAGTGGTCATGTCGCTTTAAAGATTGATATTCACAAGACATCTGACTCTGCTCAAATTTCTGTGCTTCTTGATGGGGTTCCTCATGGCTACTTTCCTTGTTTTAGAGGAGTAAGGTAGGGTGATCCTCTTTCTTCTTCACTGTTCTGTCTTGCGGAGGATTTTTTGAGTCGATACTTAGCTCATTTATTCAGTTTTGGGGAAATGGATTATGTCTCCCTATCTCATGGTAAGTGTGCCTTGATGCATTTTTTTTATGCAGATAATGTCCCTATATTTTGTCGTACTTTTCCTAAGAATTTGAGAGCTATTTATTCGGCCTTTGAGTTTATGCATCTCTTTCGGGTCAAGTAGTTAATTGGGAGAAGTCTAATGCCTATTTTTGGTAAGGGAGTTTTCTCTGCCAGAATTCGGGACCTGCTCTCTATTTGTGGCATGAAGAGAGGTGGTGAATCTTTGCATTACTTGGGGGTTTCTTCGTTTGTAGGTGCTCCACGACAGTAGTGGTTGATTCCTTGGATGGATAATTTGTTGGCTATATTTCGATATTGGATGGATTTGTCACTTTCTCTAGCTGATAGAGTGGCTTTGGTTAGTTTTGTGATTTATGGATCTCTTATTCATTCCTTCCAAATTTATAGATGGCCAAGCACCTTGTTGCGTAAAATGACGAAGGCAATCCGAAATTTCATTTGGTCAGGATCTATTTTCTAAAAGAAGCCAGTTCAAGTTTCTTGGAAGAAATGTTGTCGTCCTAAGGAGGGTGGCTCGGGTTTACGAGATTTATCTCTACTTAACAAAGCTCTTCTTAAAAAGTTTGCTTAGAGAGTGACTGTTGATTCAGAGTTATTTGATTATCTCTGTGCTCGTTTTTTCCGTGGTAATAGTGAATTTCGATATCAGATCAAGTCTTCTATTTGGTTGGGCCTTCGTCCTTTGTGTCAAGATCTGCTTGAAGAATCCCCTTGGCTGATAGGTAGACACCCCAAAGTCAAATTTTGGATAGATAATTGGTTAGGCTCCTGCTTGATTGACTTGATTTCTTCTCCTATGGATTTTGATCCTCTTTTGGAGAGTGTTGCTGGAGACATTTTTGCAGACTCAAGTTGGCTTCTTCCTCCGGCTTTTAAGGATCATTTTTTGGCCATTGCAAATATTATTAAATCAGTTGTCTGTTTAGATAGTCCAGATGTCTTACATTGGATAGGATCCTTGGATGGCTATGTTTCTTGTTCTGATACTTATCTTTCAGTTTCTGGCTTTGCAGTTGTTTGCTCTTGGGAAAAACAGATTTGGACTTCTTTCATTCCCCCGATGAGGTCATTTTTACTTTGGCGAATTCTTCATAATCAGCTTCCGATTGCGGCTTCCTTAATGAGGCGAGGTTTTAATCTTCTGTCTTGTTGCTACTTTGTCGTTCTTTAGTAGAGGACCTTTCTCATTTGTTCCTCACTTGTCCTTTTACCAAGCAGCTTTGGTCAGCTTTGTTATCCATCTTTCATAATCCTATTTTTTTGGAGGAATCTGTGGTGGATCTCTAAGGTAAAGCGCAACATTATTTTTTGAGCCCTTAGCTTTATGCTTTCTGGAAAGTTGGTATAATTTTGATTTTTTGGATTATTTGGCATCTTCAGAATCTAGCTATTTTTGAGGATAGGAAACCTTCCATCTCTTATGCTCTTGCTCTCTTATGACGTTTTATCAGAGAAGTGGAATTCCTAGTTTTAGGTTTTATATTTAACTCTATAACTGAGCCTTTGATTTTGTGGGAGCTTCAAATCAGGGGGAGGCCACATAAAGCACCTAATATTATTAAAGTTTTTTGGAGACCTTTCCCTTTTTCCTGGGTAAAGGTTAATATTGATGGTTCTGCTTTTGGCGCTCCTAGTCTTTCTGAGTGATCCAGGGTATTTCGGACTCACCGGAGGTTTGTTCGCGGTTGTTTTTTTATTCTTTTGGGAATATGTTATACTTTTGAGGCTAAGTTGGCAGCAGTTATCTATGCAATTAACTTTACTTGGAAGTATGGTTAGAAGTGTCTATGGATGGAGAGTGACTCTACTTATGTGGTCTCTATCTTGATAGCTCGTTTCTTAAAAGTTCTTTTTCGATGGAGATTAGCTTGGTCTAGTGCCTTGGGTTACATAGCTAATATGGATTTTGTGGTTACCCATATTTTCTGTGAGGGTAACCGAGTTGCTGATGTGTTGGCTTCTCGAGCTCCTTCCATTGTCTGTTCTACTTGGTGGTGGTCGGCTTCCTCTTTTATTTCTTCTTTCATTTATGACGATTGTATTACAATATCGACTTATAGGTTTTGCTGATTTTTATTCTGTTCATGTTTTTAGTCCTTCAGAGGTCAGGTTTTTGTTCCCCTCTAACTAAGTGTTATCTTTTTTATTTTTTTTTTTAAAAATTAAAATTTCCCTCATTCTGTGGAGGTTCATCCAAAAAAAGAGTATACATGAAAATCAATTTGATTACATATAACTATTGTAACAATATTGCAAAATTTAAAATCAATAATTAACAAATAAATAAGAAATAAATGAGTAAGACCGATATAACCTCAAAATTTTACGGCCAAGAAATCTAATATATTTCTTCAAATCAAAGAGTTGTTTTTTTTTTGTCCTAATAATTTTTTCGTTTCCTCTCATTTATGTTCTTTTTTTTCTTCCTTTATTACAAATGTGTATAAGAAATCTTGAGAACAGAGTAGTAGTATGTAGTCTTAGAAAGAAGTCTTGAGAAAGAGAAGAAATTTTTATTTCGTAAAGAGGAAATATTATGCTAATAGAATTAGAAGTAAAAGAAAAAATAGAATTTCAATTTGTTGGAGAAAAAAAAAGGGGTTTAAAAAATTTAATTCCCCAAATCAAAAGCCGTGAAAAATAGTTTGTGCAAATTAAATAGTTTCCGAAAAAAAAATGTGTATAAGAGTTTCTCAAAAAATAAATTTGGTTTTAGTTCCTAAAAAAATAAGAATAAATTAATTTCCTAATGGATTCTTTAAAAAAATGATATTTGATAATGGAAAAATATAAGTAAATTCAACTAAAGATATTTAATTTTTGTTTAAAAAATATGATATGTATATATATATATGATAGTAGCTACAATATATAGCATAGTTTTGGGGCCTTCCCAGAATTGGGGCCTTAAGCAAATGCTTAATTTGCCTAAATATAGAGCCAATACTGCCAATTGGTGGAGGAGTTGTGTGAAAGATTAAGGTAAGATAAGGTCTAATCAGTTCCTAAGTTGAGGAACACTTGAGAATCTTGCTTTCAATTTTGTTGTTGGGTATATCTAAGGCTTCTAATTCATCTTGGGATCTTAAGAATTTGGAAAACTTTTACCAATGTTGCATGAAGAAAATATAAAGCAAGAAACTTGGGAAGAATGGAACTCGTACCTGAACCAGTTATGGTTTTGTTATTATTGTCTGAAAGATAAAGGTACCTAAGCTTACTGTGCTCCGGGAATAGATATCCAGTTAAGTGTGCCACTTATGTCATTTGAATCAAGGACAAGTCTCTCTAGGTTTGGGAATTCAGATACTCACAAGGGAATTTGTCCGTTTAAATTGTTTCCGCTTAAAGAAAGAGACATTAATGGGGATGACGAGATATTTTGGATTTCTAGAGGACCTATAAATTGATTGTAATCTAGCTGTATATTTGTCAAATAATACATTGCAAACAAGGATGACAGAATTGATTCACTTAATGAAGTATCCTAGATTCTCAAGAGCGAAAGCTTACCATCCAAACTTTCCTCCTGAAGCTCCAAGTCTTGTAGTTGGCTGAGGTTTCCGAGTGAAGATGGAATTTGACCATTGAATCCATTTTCTCCAATATATAATGCCTGAAGCTGCCTGATATTTCCAAGCCAAAATGGCAGTTCACCAATAAGACCGGTACCTTCATGGTAAAGAGAGCAGAGCTTTGCAAGGTTCTTTAGTGTATATGGAAGCTGACCATTTAAGTTGTTTCCTGAGAGCATTAGAAATTCTAGTTGGGAAAGGTTTGTTGGAAATAGGAGATTTTTAAGGCTAGAAAAGGCTAGAGAGACTAAAAAGGCTAAGGGAGAAACTAGAGAGAAATTTGGTGGAAGAGAAGAACTTATATTACTACTTGAATTGTTTCTATTTGGCTTGATACAAATAGGGGAAGGAGCACTCTATTTATACTACTTCAAGGATGATTCTAGATAGAGTAGGAATGCTCCATTAACCACCTAATTAATTATATAATCTAGCAAATACAAGAATACTCTAGAAACTAGGATATTAAACTATGGACTGTTAGATACACCAAAATAAGCCCAACTCACAACACAAGCCCAAATAGCTAAATCACTCAATTATGGCTCAATGGGTCACAATAAGTTTATTTTTTTAATAAAGTTTCCAATCGAAGATGGAATAGTCCCTGAAAAATTAGAATACGAAATATCTAATTTGTTCAGGGACCTAAGATTGCCAATGGAATCGGGTAATCTTCCGGAAAAACTTGTGGAGTAAAGACTCAACAACTTTAGCTTACTGCTGGAATGAAAATTTGGAAGAAAGCCTGTGAGGTCTCTGTTCCCTGACACGTCGATAACTTGAATATCAGGCAGCTGAAAAATGTTGTTGGGAAATTCACCGTACAGATTGCAACCTCTAAGGGAGAGAGATGTCAAGGAATGGAAACGAGAAGAAGTTCCAAGCTACCGAGAATTTCAGTCGGTGATCGTGCTCCAAACGCATGGTCCTTGGGGGACAACTCACCTCCATATCCCGTACTATGGCATGCTATTGAATCACACAATACCTCTGAGTCAATCTCCTTACAAATAAAATTTCATGAGAAATCTCAACTCTTTGCTTACTTCATATTCTACTTCTCAAACATAATCCACAATTCTTCAAGAACAATTGAAAACCGAAAGGTGGCTATCTACATCGACGGCTAAGAGAAGAGCATAACTGATAACATTCCTGGCTACTATGAGATTTCTTGTTTAGTGGTGACAATATATCCGGTTAATGTTACAGGTGGTACTGCAAATGTCACTATATGGGCAGCTCAAGGATCCACATGTGCCCTCAATTCTCAACGCCATGGAAGTCTTCTCCGAATATGATTTCTCCAAGGCTGATAATTATCATCGTCAGACTATTCAATTCAGAAATTTAGATAAAATTAATTGGCGTTAAATATTTGGTTTCTCTTATATAGCTGAATAGATAGACTAGCAGCAGAGGAAAAAGTTCCGTTAGGCTAACTCAATTATTACTAAGAACTTCACTTTAGATTTTAGAACGTTACTAAATGATTTCATTTTGAGAACAAAAAGGAGGGTCAAAAAGAGGGTCCTTAATGTATGCTTGATTAAAACACAGATTAATCAGGTTCCCTTTATTTCTACACTTGAAGTTTCATCGGTTGATCATGTAGGTTCTTTAATTTTGGCAAACTTTCTACAGAGTGCTCACAATACCCCCGTGTGAGTGAGCACTCTAGAATGACAGATCAAAATATTTATTAAACTTTCTACTCTGTGCTCATAACATTTCTGTGAGTGAGTGCTCTGGAATGACAGATAAGAATATTTGCTACTAGCGGTTTTTGTCCTTTTTTTACAGTATTGATAAAAATATTTTTGACTATAGATGTACTATATTTGTCCAATTGAAGCTCATTTTAGGTCTCCGAGCTAATGAAATGAAATCCAAAAACCCATCGGGACTCAATTGGTTCGAGCCATCTACTCATCCATATTCATCAGGTACTCTTTATTTTATCATCTCAAGCTTGAGGATTCAACCTTTGTATAAGAGAGCAATTCTCTTGACTTGATTCGCTTGAAGAGTTGAAGGGGTTTAAATTAAGCTACTCTCAATTTCAAGCAATACTTGAGAGAGATTCTTGTTAACTGAGTTAAGGAGAATCTAACTCATCTATAACTAAGCGCTTTGGATTTCGGGACTTAGAATTCCACTTAGAGGGGTTGACAGAGGTGGGTGCACAGCTGGAGATTTTGAATCACACTATCACAGGAACAATTTTTCACGTTACTTTTTGAACAACATGATAGATCTATCATATCACTCATATAGCAATGTAGAAACGAGTGACACAGTAGGACTACGTCAATGCACGCAGGGGCAGACCTATACTTAGGCAAGGGAGGGCATACTGGATTTTTGAAATTTTTTTCTATATATATATGCATACTACATATATTTATTTAAGGGAACATATTTTATATTAAAACCATTTCTTCTATAAATTATTTTACTTCCATATTTTACTTCATTCAAAAATTTAATTTTAGTTATTTATTTCTTTTATAATTTATATATATAAAATTTTGGGAATAAAAATTCTATTCAAATGATATATACATAAATTAATGATACATTTTGTAAATTATTTTATTTGTATATTTCAACCAAAATTAAATTATACTTACTTTTCTAATCCTGAATAAATACCATATATCTATTTTTATATTATTTTTTATTTTATTCTCTTTATCATTTTCACTTCTCTAAATTTTTCTCTTTCCTAATGTCAATCAAAACATGTTTGTTTATAAGAATTTATTATCAACAACTAGCAATCTTATTACAAGATATTATATCACATAACGTTTAAAATTGAAAAAAGAAAGTAAATATTTGGGTAATTGACAGCAAAAGTCTCCAAATTTTAGTTTTTTCGGCATTTAGGTCCAAAATGTTTATTTTTTGACATTTAAATCCTCAATCTCTTATTTAACTTGTATTTTTTGTGTTTTAATTTTGTACAAAATTTTTATATTATGCCCCGCTGAAAAACAATCCTGAGTCCACCACCGAATGCTCGTCGCTTTATAAGTGACTTGCCAAAGTATTAATGGAGATATTTTGCGGAGATTTATTGAAAAAAAGAAAAAAGAAAAACACTAGTGAAGTTAATATGAGGTATAGTTTTTTTAATAATAACGATAGAGAGCCCAAGTTGTTTATGCAACAGAAGTCTTTTCCTGCAATTGACGCTGCGTTCTGTTTGCAATTTGATCTATGCATAATTCGGTCAATTTGTTGGTCAATTTAGAGAGAGATCAGAAAAGGATAATAAATCCAAAAGGATATAGAAATTAAAGTCACACAACTCACTATGGGCAAGCATGCATACATAAACAGTAAAAGTAATAAACACGTTATTATAAACAAAAATGAAACGAAAATATATCCGAGTATTTCAGCTATTTATGAATCACGACATGTCATGTGGAACAAACATGTCAAGACGAGCAACTTTCTCTTGGAACCTAAGACGGCTACCTGCCAGCCACAATACTATACTATATACAACAAAATAACTAAATAATTATCTATCCGCAAATTATTGTTATAAGATCAAATTCATTCGCCTAGACCTTTTGACCAAACAATTAAAGATATAACACAAAGAAAGAGAGAACTATAGATTAATTTCATTATATATCATATGGTGGAAAACTGTCTCGCCATTAATTTCGTGGTTTAATTTGATGTTGCTGGCATTGTCTAGCTTATTGCCAGGCCCAGCTGCCTGGTTAATTCATTTTCAGTTTTTATTATTTCTCGTACATATGGAATCAGCTATAAAGATTATGACGATAAAATAATATTTCTAGAGGTAACTGAATATTTTGATTGAGTACTGCACTCTATAAACATGTATGTACTCCATATAGAAATAAATTTTTTCATAAAATATACAATTTTCTAACTTAAATTAAGATAAAGATAAAATCTCATAGGTTTTCTCGAGTCCGTGGGACCATGCTTTAGATAGAGAATGGGACAAGCCCGTCAATTCCTAGGAATATTCTTGAGACGGCAGCTATATACCAATTATTTGAATCTTATATAAGTACATATACATATATATATATATATATATATATAGAAAACGAGTGTACGTACGTATTTGAAAATCGATATTGATTTTGTCATATAGAAAGCCTTCTGCTAAGTTTTGAAAGGCATATCAATCATATATCCATAAAATGAAAATTTGGACCGTCGTATTAGTAGTTTTGATGTTGGTAGCGCTGCAAAGCTTTCAAGCCTCCTCCGATAGACTAGGTAAGTAGAACTTCCATATTAACAATTAAAATTGATCATTACATAAAACCTAATGAGCATATATTAGAATTAAAATCCTTTTCTTTAATTGGTGGCTTTGCTTTTATCCATAGATCGACCTTATTGGATAAACATCGATTGTGGGGCAACAAGTTCACATCAAGACGAAATCAACGTAGATTTGACATGGGAAACTGACGACGAGTTCATTACAACTGGAGACAACAAGTTTCTTCTCGACTTAAACACAAGCTTTGTGGAGATGAAGACTCTTCGGAGTTTCCCGAGCGGGACCACGAATTGCTACAATCTGCGCCCCTTGATTGATCAGGGAAAGTACCTTGTTCGAGCTGGTTTTGTGTATGGAAATTACGACGGTCTTTTGAAGCCTCCGACGTTTGTTCTTCAGCTTGTCGGATATTCAAACGTGACAGTAACAACTTCGGCGACCAATAATGAGCCTATTTACCACGAATTCTTTATCTTCACGAAGGCGGAGGTGGTTGATGTTTGCTTGGTTCAAACACAACAAGGAAATGTTCCTTTCATTTCTACGCTTGAAATTACCTTCATTGACTACGAATCCTACACGTGGTTGAATAATAAGACGGCGTTTTACTTGGAAAGCAGGATCAACTATGGTGCCAACCAAACTGTCCCGTAAGTATAAATATTAGTTCCGTCTTTATTTCTCGGAGCTTTTGATTTCTTCACTAATTAAGATTAATTACGGGATCATTGGTGTTTTAATTTTGATTTTTGTACCTTGAAAGTCAAATAGTACTGGAAGAAATAATATTACAATATTCGGCTTAGAATCAGTAGGAAAACTTTTATAATAATTATAGTCATGCCCTTTTCATTTCTTTTTCTTTTTGCTTCAGTCTGGATTTCTTTTTTCAAAATTAAAAAGAAAAAAAAATAAGAAAAAACAAAGTTCAAGTCTTCCGCTCTTGAAAATTTAGACTTTAAGAACAACACAACAGCTAATCCTTTGTCTATGTTTTTGGTATTGACATTTCTAAACAATTTTTCTTAGAATTTGTAATATATATTTTCCATGCATGGGACACTTTACAGGGAACGTTTTAACTATTCGGCCGACGTGTATAACCGAATCTGGAAAAGAGAAGAAGTCCCAAGCTACCCCAGCATTTCGGTTGGTGATCGTGATCCAAACGCATGGTCCACAGGGGATAACTATCCTCCATATGCCATATTATGGCATGCTATCGAATCACATAATACGTCTGAGTCAATCTCCTTACAAATTAAATTTCATGACAAATCTCAACTCTCCGCTTACTTCATATTCTACTTCTCAAACATACCCCACGATTCTTGGAATAGAAGCGAAACCCGAAAGGTGGCGATCTACATCGATGGCCAAGAGAAGAACATAACCGATAAAATCCCTGGCTACTATGAGATTTATTGTTTAGTGGTGCCAATATATCCGGTCAATGTTACAGGTGGTACAGCCAATGTCACTATAACAGCAGCTCAAGGATCCACGTTGCCACCCATCCTCAACGCCATGGAAGTCTTCTCCGAATATGATGTCTCCAAGGCTGATTATTATCATCGCCGGCACATTCCATTTTTGGGATTTTCATTCGCTTTGTTCTTCTGTTTCGTATATTGGTTGCTTGAGTAGAGTTTGTGTGAGTTCTTTAACAGAGATATATCAGTTTGGCTGCATTTCCCTTTTGTGTGGTTTGTCGCTTCCTTCTGTTTTTTTCTCTTATTTTTTTCTTCCGGGAATATTTAGCCGCCTCTTTAAGTTTTGATTTTTTTGGGGGGAAAAAGAAAAATGAACTGGCACACTGGCCTGGATTTTCGCTCACATTAACTATAGACTTTATATTGAGTAGTAGAATATAACTGAATTACGGAATAATGCAGAGAAATCAAATTCGAACAAGTAACAAATCCTTGAAATAGATGGCTCTATGTTCACTCCATTTGATTATTATCGGATTTTGATGCGCTTCAGTCTATTTACAATTTGATCTTATGTAATAAGGTCAATTGGGTTGAATTCACAAGCAGCTATAGCATGGTTATATATAACTTCATCTTCTGATATTACAAATGGACTAGTAATTTTCTCTTAACAGAACGGGACAAAAATAATCAGAAGCTTTGACTAAACTGATCTTAATGTAATAAAACAGTAATGCTAAACTTTTTTTTTTTTTTTTTTGAGGGGAAGTAATGCTAACTTACTTATGAAACCTTTTCGTTAATGCACGCAAACAAAGGACGTAATCTGGGTTGACATAGCATACAACTGCTGAGAAAGATGGAGATATACCACCAGACACACGCGCACGGACAACAAACCTTAAAAAACAAAACAATAAAAACAGGGAGTGAACATAGGGGATGTAATCCAAAAGAATAAATAAGAAATTAAAGTCACCGATTATATAGAAAAATATACATAAAAGATATTTTTGGAAAAATTTTAAAAAATATAAGTGAAAATCAACATCAGGACAAAAACATATACATTGGTTTTGACCAATTTTTTACACTAGAAACATGTCATGACAAGCACTTCCTTTGGGAACTTAAGACGGCTGTATGCCAACTCCAATAAAATAAAAGGAAACTAAATAATAACAAAGAAATCCATCTGCAAATTAATGTTATAAGATCATATTTATTCACCTCATTTTTGACCAAAAAGTTAAAAAGAGAGAGAGAGAGAGAGAGAGAAAGAACCAGCTGATTAATTTCATGATCTTTAGAATGGAAAACTGGACCCTTTTCGTGGTTTTATGTTGCTTGCAGTACAGTCCAGCTTCCAAGCCTATCCTGGTGAATTTATTTTTAGTTCTTGCTTTCCTTTCCAGAAAAAGAATCAAGCAAACTAGCTATGCACACAATTACTTAGCTGAGTTACTTCACTTTTTGGCTTATAATTGAGAAATGTTATTTGATATTTGATTGCGTAAAGGTGAAATATGAACATATGTTAACAATAACGTAATATACCAATTAAAACTTTGTAATTATGTTGTCTCTTTCTCTGTTTCAGATTATATTCAACTAAATATCGACTGTGGTGCAACAATGAAATATGTCGAAGATATGACATGGGATACCGACAAGGAATTCATCAAAACTGGAGTAAACAATTTTACAAACTCCACAAACACCACTCTCTCTCAAATGAGGACTCTGCGCAGCTTCCCTAACGGTGACAAGAATTGCAACAATTTACCATTCGTATCGAGGACTAAATACCTTGTCCGCGCAGGCTTTTAGTATGGAAACTATGACAAACTCCTAAAGCCTCCCACGTTCGTTCTTGAGGTTGATGGAAAGTTTAATGTGACGATCGAAACTTCTCTTAGCGACGAACCAATTTACCACGAATTTGTTTTCATCACGGCAGAAAAGATCGTCAGCGTGTGCTTGATTCGGACAGAAGAAAGCAATGTTCTCTTCATTTCTACAATTGAAAGTGTAGCAATCTTCCAATCCCAGGCATATAGGTTGATGCCAAATCATACCGCATTGTACCTCGAAAGCAGAATCAACTACGGTGCTAATCAAAGCATCCCGTAAGTAAGAAAAAACTTTTCTGGTTCAAATTATTAAATCCTATTAACATATAGCTAGTTTTCCTGTTATTTTGTGCTTAGTTCGAATTATATACATAATTTGAAGTACTTAATCTGCTTTCAAAACAAAAAACATGAATAGCGAGGTTTTAATTACTCAATTAGATAATTGTAACTATAGTCGTGTATTTGTATGTAGTAAGTCGAATGACTAATTATTACTGTACGTGATAATATAATGCATGTACACAATATCAGGAAATACTTCTCATACTATGATGACCCTTACAACCGGATTTGGAAGCCAGAAGAAGTCCCAAAGCTACCGTAGCCGAACTCCAGCGGGAGGTCACTACCAAATTTCGTGGGCGACGTTGGACAACGTGCCTCCTTGGGCGGTACTAGATTTTGCCATTGAAGCACATAAAGCGTCTGAGTCAATTTTCTTACCAATAACATTTCGTGAGAAATCTCAAAAAGTCTCGTCCTATTTTGTCTTTTACTTTGCTTTGGAGCTATTCGAACCCACCCGTAAGATCGCGATCTACATCGATAGCCAAGAAAAGAACGTAACTGAAATCCCAAATGGCCCCTCAATGGTTTCAATATCTCCAGTGAACGTTACAGGTGGTACGGCCAATGTGACTATCACCTCCGTTGATCAAGGAAATAATACATCGCCACCACTCCTCAGCGCCATGGAAGTTTTTAGTACAATGTCTAAAATTTCCAAGGTTGGTTCAGTACTTTTTCCAAGTTTCTTGGGCCTTTTTCTTCTGTTTTATTGCGTTGACGACCTTTGCATAGTGATCTGGAATATTGTAGGCATACATGGCACTTTGGTTTTACCGGTTAACATCTTTTTGTTTTGTCCTCCTCTCTTTTGCCTTGTTAGTTGGTGTACTATCACTCAATAAACTTAGAGTTCTACTTCATTAATATTTTCCATTTGTCTTACATTCTTTCTTTCTTTTTCTAATTGATTATCTCATAGTGTAAGGGATACAAATCTTACTTTTGTACTCCCTGATTAGCTTATATGTCATGCGAATAGATATATAAACAAGAAGAAAATACATAATTACACTTTTTTGTTTTAATGTCGTTCACATCATCGTACCACAATACCTTGATAATATACTTTGAGACAAATATCCATTGTTAATTCACATTATTTTCTTCTTTCAAGCGTCTTGGAAATGTGTAATTATAAAAATAGCAAACATGCCTATTGCATTAGTGATTAGTCCGTGTTACTTTTGCAAATTTGAGGAGCATAGATGCGTAATGCTCTTATTATTAATTGGTCCTGACTCAATATATATGTGTATGGCCCGAATGGTTTCCCGGGACCTTTTATAGACACTTTGGCATATTATTAGTAATGATGTGAACCGGGTAGCCAGAGAATTTTTCCTAGAGTCGCTTTCTTTTCCTCGCCTTAATTATGATTTATGCTTCTTATTCCTAAGTTAGGCTATCAGAGTTGATAAGTACCTGATGCAACTGAACTGCTCGGAACATGATTAACAAGATGCAAACACGGAAAAAACTATAGAACTCAATCAACAACTGTGGAGTAAATTAAGACAGAGACAACAACTATTTACGTGATTTAATTATTGTGGTCTACATCCGTAGGAGAGAGCTTGAATTATGCGCTGTACAATTGAAAGTTTACACTCTCAAAGCTCTGATAAGAACTGAGTTGCGCACACCTCACAATACAACGACACCACCGATTCCCTGAGATTAGCAATTAACTTTACCTCTCTTTGCCCAGTGTTCACTCACCATAATATATTCTAGCTCCAGACATTATATATAAGAGTTTGTCCAACCACGATTAGTTTTCCAACCGCTGACAGACAAGTATTAACAGTTCGGAACTGCAAATAATCACTTGTAATTGTAGTCAAACCTGTACCTTAGGGGTAATAGACAACATCAGTTCACCAACTTTGAGTCACATAACAATATCGTCCTACTATCTTGGGTAATTAGTTTTTGAGGTTAATTAACTATTAGGATCCATGCGGATTGATTGAGCTTAATCGCCTCGCGAAAAAAATTCTCCTAACTAGTTTGGATTCATATGTTTCTGAATGTATATAGACACTCTGGACAAGAGGTGTTATACATTGGCGCCATGTTGTAGATAAATTGGATATTAGGAAGGCTTTCGTTTCATTGAGTTGGCCTTTCTTTTCTATTTTCTTCATGCTTAACAACTTAGCTATACTTCTGTTGTTTGGTTGGTCAAATTGATCTGGTGTAATTTTCTGATATGCCAAACGGATTGTTTCTGAACAAAACAGCACAAAATAATCAAAAGCTGCAATAAAACGTTATTATCCCTACCATTTCCTTAATTTATGAAACCAAGCCATTTCCTTAATGCATCAAAATAAAATATGGAATCTGGGTAGATATAACATGTAGCAGCTGAGATAGACTGCGAAATGTGCCGGAAAACGCACGCTCGCGCACATACCACAGAACAGAGAGAAAGTGAGATCAAAAGCGGAAGGGAGGATAAGGAAACAACGAAATGAAGTCACACAAACTATTATGGACAAATATACATTAGACAGTATTTTTGTAAGGAATAATAGAACATTATTTAAAATTAACATGAGGACAAATTTATGAATTTTGTATGTAATAATATGGAACAAGCATTACAAGACGAGCACTTCCATTAGAAACTTAAGACTGCTGCCTTCCAGCTCCGATGTTTTAATGTACAAAAAACAATCAGCAAGGTGATCTTTCAGCGAATTATTGTTATAAGTTCAGCCTCGTTCACTTTAGTTTTGACAAAAAAAATTAAAATTAGCAGTGATAATGAAATAGTATTGGATCATTTTTATGTTTTTGGTGTTGCTGGAAATGTCTAGCTTCCAAGCCTACTCTGGCCACTTCGAGCGGCTTGGTAAATTTATTTTCAGATTTTTACTTTCATTTTTAGAAAAAATAATCAGGGAAACTAGCTATATGTTCACATAATTACTTAGATGAGTTAATTCAGTTTTAGATCCATTAGAAAATGTTATCTGATTGCTTTCATGAAATTGAAATATTAATGTTAACATAAGTTACGTAGTGCTGCCTACCAATTATGGCTGTTTTGTTGTCTCTTTGTCTCTGTTTTGGATTATGCCTAAATATCGACTGCGGGGCAACAATCAAAAGTAAAGTCCAAGAGATGACATGGCAAACCGATGTGGAATTCATCAAAACTGGAGGGAACAATTTGCTCATGACCTTTACAAACGACGCCAGTCTCTACCAAATGAAGACTCTCCGCAGTTTCCTGTCAGTGACAAGAATTGCTACAATCGACCATTCATCTCGCAGAAGAAATACCTTGTCTCCACAGGCTTTGACTACGGCAACTATGACAACCTCCTAAAGGTGACTGTTGAAAATTCTCTTGGTGACGAACCCCATTTTTGACACAAATTTGTTTTGTTCTCTGAAAAATCGAGCTTCGATGTGTGCATGATTCGGACACAAGAAGACCATGTTCCCTTCATTTCTTCAATTGAAAGCACGTTAATCCTCGACTTGCAGGCTTACAGATTGAAGCCAAACCAAAAGGCTTTGTACCCTGAAAGCAGAATCAACTACGGAGCTAATCAAAGCGTCCCATATATAAGTAATAAGGAAAACATTTTTAAGTCAAATATATATGATTTAATCCTATTAATCTCTAGCTTGCTTTTTTTGTTTTCGTGCTTAATTCAAACACTACATACGTATCTCTTGGTAATTAATTCAAAACAATAGGATATCTTCCCCATTTTTTACACGTTTTCCCAATCAAAGGAAAACAATAAAAGTTTCCTTCATTCATGCATACCGAGTAAAAAATGCGTATAGGCCGTGTATCTATTATGGTAATTTTTGGCTAGAAAACGTGTAAAGAGTTGGTAAGCCTCAACTATAAATAGGGACCTATTCTCTCATTGTTTTTCATCCCAATATCAAAGAAGCATTTTAGCGTTTTCTCTTCTCTAGTTAAAAGTCCTTTTTCTTCTCTTTGTATTTTCTTAGGAGCGTTTTCTTAAGTATAGAGAGGTGTGAGCTCTATTGTTGTTCAAAGAGTGATGGTGAAAGGTGTAAGTGAGAAAATACTTATAAGAGTGCTTGAGTATTTTTTGGGATCATTAGGTAGAAGAGAGAAAGCTATATGATTGTAACAATTTTTTATATAGTGGAAGTCTTTTAGGGAAGGCAGTGGTTTTTCTCCTGATTTGGGAGTTTTTTACTTAAATTTTTGTGTTGTGGTGATTGTTTCAATTCTCTATTTTATTTTTTTCGTTATTCTGATATCCGTTGAAGTGAAATCCTGGAAGTGGCGAATTTAAGACAGTCAGATTCCCAACAACTGGTATCAGAGCAGTAGGTTCTTCGGTGCACTAGAGCTTGGTGGTAGTGTAAACAAAAAAAAAATTATGTCTAAGGAGATTGGGTTTTAAGTGGGACTGTTGTGACCCCTCCAATCTTTCCTGGGAATTATATTTTTTGTGGTGTTTTCTCAAGCTTATGGTGCAAAGCGACATGTCAGGAATCAAGTATTCAACTCCGATAAAAGCTGATATAGAGAAATTTGACGGGAATATTAACTTTGGCTTGTGGTAAGTTCAAGTCAAAGATTTACTGATTCACTCTAGGCTACACAAGGTTTTGAAGGGCAGAGATAATTCTGGAAAATCCAAAATTAGCGATGAAGATTGGGAAGATCTAGATGAGAGAGCGGCAAGTGCGATATAGATGTGCTCGGCAAAAAATGTTCTGGCAAATGTGCTTGGAATATCTACAGCCAAGGATCTCTGGGAAAAGCTTAGAGATTTGTATCGGGTAAAAGGTGTCTCACATCGAGTGTACCTAAAGGAGCAATTTCATACACTATGTATGAATGAAGGTACGACAATATCTGATCATCTCAGTGTCTTAAATGGCATCTTTTCTGAATTAGAGGCTATTGGAGTTAAGACTGATGATGAAGATAAAGCTTTACGATTAGTCTGGTCTCTTCCATCTTCCTATGAGCATATGAAACTGATTTTAGTGTATGGGAAGAAGACTGTGATTTTTTCAGAAGTAACGAGTAATTTACTTTCTGAAGAAAGAAGACTGAATAGTGGTGGAGGTAATAATTCATCTGAAGACTCAGCGTTGACAGTCGAGAATGTGAAGAAGAAGAACTCCAATAAAAAGAATATAATCTGCTGACGTGTGGACAATTTGGGCACGTTAAGAGAAATTATCCAAAAGGTGGAGCAGGTTCAGCTAGAAGCTCCAAGTCTGATCAAGTTGCTAATATTGTCTCCTTTGAGGGGGACAGTGACGTTTTGTGATCTGGAAGACGTGTACATTCTCATGGCATGCCGTTAATCTCAAAGTTGCCATAAAAGATGATGTATATAGAGGCGGGATTTAGGGTTCATAAGTTTACACACAAGCATTAGTTTGGTATTGATGCAGGGTGTGTGGTGAATGATGTCGATGGCTGATAGACTTTCGAAAAGGCCAAACAGTGGGAGTTAGCACCATAATTATCAGGAAGGTTTTTTCGACATGAGCCGAGGTGAAATTCTTAGAATTTATCAATTCTAAGTGGTGTACTCATATGGCGGAGTATGATTGTCGGTGAAGACAATGATAGCAGCAGCTATGAGATAAGCCCTTTCAATGATCGAGTATGAAGACATGATTGAAATCAAGTCTTCAAGTGAGAGATTGTTAACGTGTTTTTTACACATTTTTCCAATCAAAGGAAAATAATAAAAGCTTCCTTGATTCATGCATACCGAGTAAAAAACGCGTATAGGCCGTGTATCTTTTATGGTAAGTTTTGGCTAGAAAACCTGTAAAGAGTTGGTAAGCCTTAACTATAAATAGGGACCTATTCTCTCATTGTTTTTCATCCCAATATCAAAGAAGTATTTTAGTGTTTTCTCTTCTCTAGTTAAAAGTCCTTTGTCTTCTCTTTGTATTTTCTTAGGAGCGTTTTCTTAAGTATAGAGAGGTGTGAGCTCTCTTGTTGTTCAAAGAGTGGTGGTAAAAGGTGTGAGTGAGAAAATACTTATAAGAGTGCTTGAGTGTTTTTTGGGATCATTGGGTAGAAGAGAGAAAGTTGTATGATTGTAACAATTTTTCATATAGTGGAAGTCTTTTTTGAAGGGCAGTAGTTTTTCTCCTGATTTGGGAGTTTTCCACTTAAATTTTTGTGTTGTGGTGATTGTTTCAATTCTCTATTTTATTTTTTTCGTTATTCTGATATTTGTTGAAGTGAAATCCTGGGAGTGGCGAATTTGAGGCAGTCAGATTCCCAACATTTGTTAGATTGCTCACATGCAATATACTTTTTTTCCCTTCAAGAGTTTTTTCCAGCTGCATTTTGCTTTAGAGGGTCTTAATAAGGTATTGTTTAGGCTGAAGAAACTCAATAGGAATGTGTAGGCAAGACAATTTGAATCTCAGCTATAACAGTTTTTTTTTTCCTTTTTTTCCCTCAGTTTTCCTATGGTTTGTATGAATTCTAGTTTTTTTCCTATTAATAAATGGGTTTAAAGGATGCGAGATTGTCTTGAATGTAGATGCCAACTTTATTAGAATGTACCTATAAGATTTTGATATTTTTTCTTGCCAAGCTATTCATTAAAAAAATGCATTTTTTAAAGTTTTTAATCTTCTTTCAAAAGGAGTATTTATAATTTAGACTATACATCATGATGACAAGGTTCCTCAGAAAATATCTAAGAAATATACAATAGCCATAGGGTCTGGTTGACAGTACTACGCACTCTAAATGATGAAATCATTGGTGAACTCTTTGTATTTGAAACATAGACTACGTCTTTCGGATGTAGGATGATAAAACAATTGAAGACCATCTTGATGAGTTTAATAAGAACATCCTCAATCTTGAAAATGTAGATGTAAAGATGGAGGAAGAAGATCAAGCAATATTCTCCTATTGAATTCGCATAATAAGTCTTAAAGTAAATTTGTTGAAATATAAACCATGATGTATAGTCGTAAAACTTTGTCTGTAGAAGAAGTGCAATCAACATTGAATTCTAAAGAATTGAAGAAGTAATCATAAAGCAAAAGAAGAAACAATGGTGGAGGGCTCACAACTCAGGGTAGATCCGAAACTAGAAACACCAAAAATAAGAACAAATCACGGTTAAAATCCAAGAAATACATAAGTGTTTTAAATGCCACAAGGAGGGCATTTTAAGAAGAATTATGGATAGAAAGAAAAAGGAGAACATCAAGACAAGTAATTCAGGTGAGGTGGATGTAGTATCAAATGGATATAAGAGTGCCAAAGGTACTTACTATCACAAACTAGAATATGTAGCCAAGGAGTGGACCTTAGACTCTAGTTGCTCTTTCCACTTGTGTCCAAATAAAACCAGATTTTATACCTTCAACCACGTGGATAACAAAGTATGTATAGTGGCTAGTATAAGAATAATTAAGCTGGGATTAGAAGATGGAAGTGAGAGGATATTGCAGAAAGTGAGAGATACATTCTGGAATTAAAGCTGAACTTGATATATATTGGAGCTCTTGATAGAGATGGTTGCATACAGTTTCAAGTCTTAAGGCAGAGTGTTCTTGGGTTCATTATTATATATAAAAGGAGTTTTAAAAGGAGGACTTTATACTAAATAGGAAAGGCTTTATTGGAGAAGCTATGATAATTTGATCAAGAGCGATCAAGCACAAATCCGTGGCACCAACGGATCGATCACGTCAATGAGAGAGGCCTATATGAATTATCCAAATAAGGTATTAGGGAATTATAAACTTTCTGGGATTGACTTATGTAAACACTCTATATATGAAAAGAAAATGTCATCAAGACACAATGTATGTGCATCTTTGCTTGGAAAACCAAGTAATAAAAAATAAGTAGGAAAGTCAAACATTCCCCATGCAAATTGCACTGCTTGCGCCTGATATTCCTCGCCATGCAAATTGACTTTGTTTCGAAAAAATAAATAAAAAGACAATGGTTGCGCCTGATATTCCTGAAGAAGTCAAGGAAATTTGTATGACTTCTGATGCTTATTATATGATTGAGTTTATATCTAAAAGTAAATAACACGACAATGCTTATAAGCTGTTAACTTGTCCGTATTAAAGGTTTCTTTATTTCTCTAATCGGAAAAAATTCTAAGCTCTGGCAATTTCCAGTGAAGGTGCTCTAATTCCAAAAGAAAAGAAAGAAGCTTGAAACTATGAGTTGTCTAAGAATAACTGGTAGCCTGTCATTCCAAGATGATGACTTTGAAATTGTGCTCTTATATTTCGGACTTTTAGTACAACTTGCTTGACAAACATAGAGCATGATTGCCTGGTAGAGTGAATTGCAATATACATATATATATATATGCTTTTACATATTCTAGGTTCAAACATCATACATCAGAGTTTGTCCAATCACAATTAGTTTTCGAAAACAGTAATCGCTGTGAATTGTAATCAGATGTGTGAATATAGGTCACCGTCCACATCAATTCAACCAACTTAAGTCACATAACAGTGGTGTCCTATTATCTTGGGTAATTTTCCTTTTCAATGACATGTTTACTAATCTATAACAGAGAGTACTAAAGAGAATGGGAAGGGGAAAGAGATTCTCTTTTGTATATAACTAATTGGCATGTAAATAAATGATAAAAAGGAATTATATAGGCCCTGTTTGGATTCACTTCCAGTTTTTTGTCTTTTAAAATTGAAAATTGAAAGTGAAAATTTTGTTTTTGTTTTCATATTTTAAAAACTAAAAACATAATTGGTAAATTTTGTTTTCACTTTCTGTTTTTAAAAATAAAAAACAGAAACATGATTGGCAAATTTTATTTTCACTTTCTGTTTTTAAAATTTACTAAAAGAAATATCAAATTTATTAAAAGAAATACATAGCTTGAAATTAGTAAACATCTAAATTATACACGCATACATATACGTGGCATATATATGTATATTTATATATACACATATATCGGGTATATATTAAAGTATATTTATATGCTTATTATATATATACACCCATGTGTAGTTCTATATATATTTCTACATAGATTTATAGATGAATATATACACTCATACATAGCTACATATATAGACGAATATGTATATTTTTGACAAAAAAAGTTCCTAAAACAGATATAAAAATCATCTTCAAATAACTCGTTATTTCCATAAAAAATAGAATCCAAAACTTTCTAATTACAAATAAGAACTATTAATTCCGTCGATATCTTTCCTACATATACCGAGTAATATTATCACAAATGTTGGCCATATAACATAATTGAGTTTGGGTAACGTTTAACTGAACAACGCCTTGAGATGCACCAGTACTTTGAGATATATTAGTTACCTCCTCTGTATTATTTGTCCTTGTTTCATAATTACTGATATCACTCCCATCAAATAATTCATCTCTAGTAGCATTACTCCTAATAAAATTATGAATAGTGCAAGCAATCACAATATACCATTGTGTGCTTAAGTCATAAGGAGCCATTTGCTTCAAGATTGGAAAACGAGCTTTTAGTACTCCGAAACACTGCTCAATAGTTATTCTGAGTGAGGAATGCGCATAATTAAAAAGCTCTTTTTGACCTTGAGGACGACCTCTTTCAAACTGACTTCTATGGCACCGCTCTTCACGATATGGGGCAAGAAAACCAAGCATATTAGTATACCCAAAGTCAATAAGATAGTATTTTCCTATATAAAAAATAATTTGTGTTAGTGTTGATTTATGCAAATATATAATTTATAGTAAATTGAAACTTGCATAAAAGTTCATAACCATCTTACCAAATGGTGGCATATGAAACCCATTTTCAAGATTTGTCATAGACTCTAGAAGAATTCTTCTATCATTTGCTGTCCCTTCCATCCCGCAAGAACATAGGTAAATCGCAAATCAAATGAACATGCACACATAATATTTTAAGTACGCACTACTTTTCTTCCACGATATCATTGATTGGAACATGTGCCGATACATGAGTTCCGTCAATAGCTCCAACACAATTCTATAAAACATAAACTTAAGTAGTCATTACAATAAATAATACATATAAAGAAGTAAATTAAACATCAAAGAAATACTATGTATCTTGAAGAATGGATAGTACTTTGGATTAAATCAAATTTCTGGAGGAGTTGTGTCAAAATAAGGAGGAGTTGTGTCAAAATAAGGAGGAGCAGTTATTTCTTTGCCCAAACGACAAATTGCTTTCAACATTTTCCTAAAATGACGAGATATTATTTCGCTTGAGTGTTGAAATCGCTTAGCAGCCATTTGATGTCGCTCATTTTGAGAAATAATATATAAGAATATAGCTACCTGCTCCTCCACGAGAATATATTTTGAATCTTTTAAGAATTTTTTTTCCTTTAGCACACTACATAAGGCTTTAAACACATTTTTTTCCATTCTAAAACTATCGAAACAACGATTTCTATAACTATTCAATACTTCAACAACATATTCATAACCTGAAAGTATAGAATCTCTACACAGTTCCTTGGGTATATAAGATCCCAAAGAATAAAGCATTAATACCTCGGCTAGATCATTGTCTGAGTCATCACCAAGCACAATATTATTGTTGAAATACACAACATCTTGAGATGACATGACCTGATATTAAATGATAATTAGATTATGCATAATATAATAATTAAAAGATCTAAGCAGATATATAGAATTAACAACGTAAACATTATATCTAAATTATAGCATTAGTAATAAACTAAGCAAAAATATAAAAGATCCAAGAACATTCTATCAAAGAAGAAATAAAAAAGATCCAAGACCTATAATCACAAAGTTATCTAAGCAATCCTAAAGAAGATAGTTTTAAGAGTTGCTAATGCATTACACTAGTCAATTCTAAAATTGTTCATTTTAAATTCAACACCCAATTTTTTCTTCTATTCTTAGGCATCTCCAAAAATAATGCTCTCCACACTTCATTTTCAAACTTCTCGATAGCTTTTGCATGTGCCTCTCCACTTATTCATTTAATGCGGCAACACTCTCCTTTAACAAGTTAAAATTCATCCTAATAGTATAGCCACTATCATGCAGTTGAGAAGGACGAGGAGACTCGTAACATTGAGAAGATGCATAACAAGAATGAGAACCATGACATGGAGGAGGACAAGAGCTGCTGCCATGTGACCGAGATCCATGAGGAGCACACATCATTGATCTTTCAAAAAAATCTGCTTTTTTCTTAGAACTTTCAGATATTGAAAGTAAGGCCGATGCCAAAGCGGATGTCACACTTTGTCTCTTTCCATGTTAAGAGTTAGAAATAGTATTTGACTTATTTCACTTTTTAGAAGTATTATCAGCACTTTCTAAATCATCATCCAAATTGATCTCATGACTCCTTTTAGTATTTTTGGAGACTTCCACATCGTCATTATCATCGTCATCCGAACAAGATGGACTCCTTATGGAAGGATGAGCACTAGATCTAGTAGCAGTTGTATCCCCAAATATGATGCATAATTTGTCATAAAAAGGACATCCTTTCCTCCTAAATGTTTTGGCTTTCTTATGTACCTATACAAAATGAAATTTCTATTAAAAACTAAACAATAAATCGAATTACAATAAGATAATGATAATTTCAAAACAAAACTTTACCCTCGTAAGTTTGTCCCAAACTTCATCTGTTGTAGTTACTTGTCCAATTATTGAGCTGTACCCAATGCCTGTCTCACTCAATAACTTTTTGAAGTCCTTTTGTCTTTGCTTTAACTGGTTAAACTTGTTCCTTAGTTGAATGTCATTGTAATTTCTTTTGGTTTGTACAACAAGTTGGTCACGAATTCGATGCCATGCAGATTTTGAGAATTTTATAGTACATCGATTTCCTTTTATAACCTCTATCTCCATAAGATTAATAAAAATCTCTTCATGCTTTTGGGACCATATGGCAACATCATCAATATCTTCAAAAACATTACCATGACTTTCTATAGGTTCCATCTACAACAATCTACCAAATATATTCAAGAACCATTCTAAATGAAACTTTTAAGCCATTCACAACTCAAGAAATTAGCACTTTAACCATACAAGAAAATTTTCATGCATTCTTATTAATAAGAACAACACGGAAGACAGCCAAAACTTTACAATCAGGTATTCCAAGGTTATCACCCTTTTATCCTACAAAGTCTCACATGCTTTCTTATAATTTAAGTCCACTTAAATTAAAGAAAGTAACTAGGTTCTGAACTGTCAAAGAAACATTAGAAGCTAGAGATACTTAACTAGCATTTCAAGCTGAAAAAACGAAGAAGAATCAAGTCTACGGTGGCAAGTTACTTAACGTAGTTTGTGAAGCATGTAGATGAGCAAGTAAATTCTATGTGGAGAGCACAGAGCAAATACTAGGACTTTTGGATCATTTAGGAGTAACATAGATGTCTGGCTAATGTATTGCCTAACTCAGCCTACATAGACTTTCATTAAAAGATTCAAAATAAATAAATAAATAAATAAATGAAAAGCTTCCCACATAAACAAATAAAGAACCTCAGAAGACTTTAAGATTATCTCGAATCAAACAATTCACACTATAACACTATATTGGTTAGGAAAATCAGTAGAGCTAGATCAAAATTATCGAAGTTTAGAGGGTTTAGCAGGTGTGGGTTGCTGCAGAATTGTGTCTAACTATACTTTTATACCAATTTCCAAAATGACCACAAACTTCATGATTGGGATACAAAAATGATATTTTGAGAATGATTACAATAATGTATTTGTAGAAATATTAAACTGAAATTGATATTTTTATAAGGATATTACGCAATGCATTATTTTTATATTTTTTATTTTTAAAAGTGACGTTTTTATGAAGATAATTCACAATGGTTATTTTCGCAGCCCATGCTCAATGGAATTAAATGAAGGTAGCCCATTAACATATCAACATCTGAAATTTGAAGGCTTCCTTCACGCACATATGAAGTATGAATAAAGAAAGCAAAAAAGAAACATTTAGTCATGGAGCATGGTTGAATGTGTAGAGCATTTATAAAGAAAACAAAGATTTCGTGCATGTGTGTGCATCAAAGGAGTATTAATAATAATAAAATTGAAAAAGTGAGTAGCATGTGATGGTGGAGACTTGAAACAAGTGAGTGCTATACATATTGACCATGGATGGAATAATAAATAGAGTGTCGCATACAACATATACACCACGACGGGAAAGACAACTCCCATATCTCTCTCTCCCTATTTCATTCTCTCAATTTCTCTCTAGAATTTTGAGAGAATGGATTTTCAGTTTGAATAGTTTTTCTAGGCAAGACTGTGGGGAAAGCAATATTGTGTAGCTAGTTTAAATTTTTGCTTTAGATTTACGCAAGTGTGGTTTTAAAGTTTATAATTTTATTTTGTAAAAACTCTTATCTTCTAATTTATAATATTCCAGTGATTTTATTTACATTCTCATATAAGTTCAGTCAAGTTTTTCTTATGTGGTGATCAATGTTAAATATAATTGTTTCTGGTAAAATTCTAGACTAAAGGTTCATCTTCTACTGCGTTATTGTCTCCTGGATATATCGTCAATTTTAGGTAACCTTTAAGATAGAATTTGCATGCTTAATTGATTGAGTTTTACAAAATAAATACATGTGTAGTCAAAAAAGAGTTTTATTATATTATTTTCTGGTTGCATGATTAGGATGTAAATTGTGTAACTGAGTTATAACATAAATCGAAGCAGAATTTAACTAGTGAAGCAATATTGTGATCCTTGCATGTCTTGTCATTTTCTCGTTATTAATTTCTCTACAATTTTACAATATTGTCATTATCCTAAAATAATTCAAAATTTCATTACAATTTCATTTCTTTTGTGTTTATTTTTACGTAACATTTTCTTTATAAATTTGGTCACTTAATTGCTTGTTTTTCGCCTCCCTGTGGAATCGACACCTTANTTTTACGTTGATCTTCATGTACTTCCACTTGTTTTCTTTATATAATTATAGATAATATCTTTGTCTTTTTCTTTACGTTGCTTTAGTGATTCAGTTAATTTTATTTATTTATTTTATTTTATTTTGTCATTAGTTTTATGTTTCTATCGAGTTTGTTTATTTATCTGTATTTTTGTTTTTTTTTATATATATTTAACTTTCTTTCTTAGTTCGTGTTAATTTCTAGAAATTTGATTAGGTTGTGATTAGTTCTTTCTACAATTTAGATTTTCGTTTATATTTTAGACTTAGATTTTTATTATAAAAAAAAAATTATTTTGGTTTTATGAGTTGGGAGAGAAACAAGCTTGGGAGACTTAGTAGAAGACTCGAATTTGAGCCACCACTTAGTCGTAAAACCATCAGTGAAGCTTCATCTGATTTTTGGTCTAGCATAGCATTGTTAGTTGTACTCCTTACTCCTAACAATATAAGTCAACACGAGGATAACCCTGTTAGGTCCTTAAAAGATTACTTGCACCCCACCCACACTGCCACACCATCATGCATCATATTTCCTCCTAATATATCACAATTGGATTTTAAGCCTGATATGATCCAACTTCTACCCATTTTTCATGGCTTAGAAAGCGAAAATCCATATGTGCATATTAGGGAATTTGAAGAGATAGTGGCCACTTTCCATAGCCAACCCAATGCCGTAGATGCTGCTAGGTTTAAATTTTTTCCTTTCTCCCTAAAAGATAAAGCGAAGAGTTGGCTATACTCTTTGAGAACAAGATCTATAGGTACGTGGGCGGAAATGACACAAACTTTCTTCAACAAATATTTTCCGCACCATAAGACCAATAATCTTAAGAGACAGATCTCAACATTTGCCCAAAAGGATAGTGAAACTCTATACAAATCTTGGGAAAGGTTTAAAGAATTGTTGAACATATGCCCACACCATGGGTACGAAAGTTGGCGCTTAGTTAGCTATTTCTATGAGGGACTTACCTGTAGGGAGCACCAATTTATAGAGATGATGTTTAATGGTGAGTTCTTACATAAGAACCCCGATGAAGCCATAGAGTACCTTAACGAGTTAGCTGAGAAAGCCCATACTTGGACTGGATCTAGCACTATTGATAGCACCAATAGGTCCCGACACACTGGAATTTTCCATCTCAAGGAAGAAGACAGCCTAAAAGCCCAACTAGAAGTTTTGACCAGGGAACTTGAGGCCTTGAAAACAAAAGATAGTAAAGCCACCCATATGGTTGCTAGGGTAGAAACTCAAGCTATTTATTTTGTCTGTAGAGGAGTGGATCACCTAGCTCAAGATTATTTAACCTACAGTGAGATGAGAGGGGTTTACGAAGAACAGTGCAATGTTTTGGCGATGATTGGGAAACCTTTCTCACCTTATTCTGACACGTACAATTCTGGATGGAGAAATTACCCCAACTTCAGCTGAAAATCTGATCATAACCAACCCACATCATCCAACAACAACTGGAGTACTGAGGCTTAACCACCCAGATCTTACCATCCACCTCAATATAATGCACGACAAAATAGGAATCCCTTAGAGGAAACTCTTCAGGCATTTATGGAGGCATAAAATAAGACTAACCAAAAGTTTGAGTCTGTACTCACTCAAGTAGTTGAAGAAAACAAAGAGATCAAAAGCCAAATCATGAAGTTGACAAGCGCTCTTACTATACAAGAGTGAGGAAGATTTCCTTCCCAAACCCATTCTAATCCAAAGGGACAACACATGGCACAGACTTCTATTGCTGAACAATAAAACCTCAAGGAGGTCAATGCTATCACTACTCGGAGTGGTAAAGTCCTAGACGGACCAACTCTGCCACCAAGTAACACAAACACCACCATTCCGAGTAACACTGAAGATATCCCTCCACAAGGAACTGAGAAGAAGAGTCATGTTCAAGTTCCCTTTCCTCAAGCTCTCTTATCTGAAGGAAAAGCCCTAGATATCCAAGGTGAGATCCTAGAACACCTTAGATAAGTTAAGATTAACTTACCTTTGTTACATGTGATCAAACAGGTACCAACATATGCAAAGGTGATCAAGGATCTATGCACTATGAAGAGGAAGCACCATGTCAAGAAGACAACGTTCTTGACTGAACAGGTAAGTGCGGTGATTGAACAGAAAATACCGCTGAAGTACAAAGATCCAGGATGCCCTACCATCAGCTGTCACATTGGGACACATGAGTTTGGCCAGGCTTTACTTGACCTGGGAGCAAGTGTAAACCTTATGCCATATTCAGTTTAAGTGCAACTGGGACTTGGAGAAATAAAGTCCACTTCAGTCGTACTACAGTTGGCCGACCACTCCACCAAGAGGCCCCGAGGTATAATGGAATATGTTCTCCTACAAATTGACAAGTTTTACTACCCCATCAACTTCTTGATCCTCGATACATAGTCTATTGTTAACATGGAGTCGAAAATACCGCTGATCTTGGGTCGACCATTCCTCGCTACAGCCAATGCCCTTATCAACTGTAGGAATGGTCAAATAAAGCTTTCATTCGGTAATATGACATTAGAGGTCAACATCTTCTACGTTGGAAAACAACCACAAGCAGAGGAAGAGTGCTATCAATCATACTTGGTAGACTCATTAGTTGAAGAGAAAGTGTATTTACAGAAAAATCAGGATCCACTCGAAAACTTTCTCCTTAATTCATCTACTTTGGATTATTTTATACCTGCTGAACTTTCTAATTTGTTTGTCATATTTGGGCAGGATAAAATTTCTAGATTCTAGTAACCACACTTCGAGGAGTTGTCACATGAAAGAGAAAAGCCGAAACCATCAACCCTTGAGACACCAAAAATTGAGTTAGCCCAACTACCTAAAGGTTTGAAACACGTATTCTTGGGATCAAGTGATACATTTCTTGTCATTATTTCTTCTGAACTTAGTACTGAACAAGATGAAAAATTGATAAATTTGTTGAGAGAACATAAGTCTATACTAGGTTGGACAATAGCTGATATTAAAGGTATTTCCCCATTGATTTGTTCCCATAAGATTCATTTAGAGGAAGGAGCCCAACCTCGTAGAGACCCCCAAAGAAGACTTAATCCCAAAATGAAAGAAGTTAAAAAGAAGTCTTAAAACTGTTAGATACAGGTATAATCTATCCGATATCTGATAGTAAATGGATGAGTCCAACACAAGTAGTTCCTAAAAAATCTGGGGTAACTGTAGTTGAAAATGAGGACGGGGTACCTCTTCCAACTAGGATAGTGACTGGGTGGCGCATGTGCATTGATTATAGGAAATTAAACTCTGCCACTCGAAAAGACCATTTCCCATTGCCATTTATCGATCAAATCTTAGAACGAGTAGCTGGCCATCCCTTCTATTGCTTTTTTGATGGATATTCAGGATACTATCAGATAGAGATAGCAATAGAGGATCAAGATAAGATTACTTTTACATACTCTTTTGGTACTTTTGCTTTTCATAGAATGGCATTTGGTTTATGTAATGCACCTACTACATTTCAGCGTTGCATGATGAGTATTTTTTCTGATATGGTTGAAAAATGTATGGAAATTTTTATGGATGATTTGTCAGTTTTTGGTGATTCTTTTGACTCATGTCCACTTAACTTGAAAGCTATTTTGAGTAGGTGTGAAGAAAAAGGTCTTGTGCTAAACTGAGAAAAATGTCATTTCATGGTATCTTCTGGGATTGTTTTGGGGCACATTGTGTCTGAAAGAGGAATAGAGGTTAATAAATCAAAAGTTGAGTTGATCTCTAAATTACCTACCCCCAAAACAGTAAGAAATGTTCGGTTCTTTCTTGGACATACTGGATTCTATAGGAGGTTTATATAAAATTTTTCTGCCATATCTAGACCATTGTGTAACCTCCTGGCCAAAGAAACTGAGTTCAACTGGACTCTGGAGTGTGATGAAGTATTCAAAACACTCATTGCCAAACTCACTTCCGCTCCTATCATGCAGTCACCCGACTGGAATCTGCCATTTAAAATTATGTGTGACGCCAGCAATTACGCCGTTGGAGCTGTCCTTGGTCAACGAAGGGAAGGGAAGCCCTTTGTTGTTTATTACGCTAGTAGGACCTTAAACAGTGCTCAAATGAATTATTTTACTACTGAAAAAGAACTGTTAACTGTTGTTTTTGCCTTAGATAAATTTCGTGCATATATTATTGGTTTACCTATTACTGTGTTTACTGACCATGCGGCTCTCAAGTACCTTCTTTCTAAGAAGGATGCTAAGGCTTGCTTGATTAGGTGGATTCTTTTGTCGCAGGAATTCGATCTTACAAGCAAGGATAAAAAAAGTGTTGAAAATATTGTGGCTGATCATTTATCTCGTCTGGAATTCAATGATTCAGCTGAATGTCCACCCATTCGAGACGATTTCCCTGATGAACACCTGTTCGCCGTTAGCCAAGTGCCATGGTATGCGCACATCGTCAACTATTTGGTTTCCAGTGAAATTTCATCGATTTGGAGTGCACAAGATAAACGTAAATTCTTGGTTGAGGTAAGAAATTTTTATTGGGATGATCCTTACTTGTATAAGTATTACGCAGACTAAATTTTGAGAAGATGCATTCCAAAAACTGAGGTAAATAATGTTTTGAACTTCTGTCATTCTGAGGCATGTGGTGGTCATTTCTAAATGAAAAAGACTGCTACAAAGATTCTATAGTGTGGTCTTTATTGGCCTACTTTGTTCAAAGATACTAACAATTTTTGTTGTTCCTGTGAAAGATGCCAAGGACTAGGTTCATTAACTCGTCGCCACATGATGCCTCTTAACCCTATACTTGTGATTGAGATATTTGATTGCTGGGGTATTGATTTCATGGGTCCTTTTAAATTTCTAAAAGAAAATATGTTATCTAGGTACGGTAAGCCACGTGTCATCATCAGTGACCAAGGGACATATTTTTGTAACTGTTCTTTTGAGGCTTTGATACGCAGGTATGGTATTCTTCACAAGGTCTCATCTGCCTACCATCCACAAACCAATGGACAAGCTGAGCTAGCAAATCGGGAGGTGAAGCGAATTTTAGAGAAGACAGTCAACCCTACCCACAAAGATTGGTCATTACACCTTTCTGATGCACTTTGGGCATATCGCACTGCTTACAAGACCATTCTCAGGATGTCCCCCTATCGACTTGGCTATAGGAAGGCGTGTCACCTACCTGTCAAGCTCGAGCATAAAGCTTACTGGATTGTTAAGGCCCTTAACTTTGATTTGAATGGTGCAAGTCTTAATAGGAAATTACAATTGTCAGAAATCGAAGAATTAAGGAACGACGCATATAACAACTCTAGGATCCATAAGGCAAAGCTGAAAGCGGCTCATGACAAGCAGATCTGAGAAAAAATTTTGAGCCAAACCAACGGGTGCATCTTTATGACTCCCGATTGCATCTCTACCCTGGAAAGTTGAGATCGAGATTGACCGATCCATATATGGTGAAACATGTTTTTCCTAACAGTATTGTTGAAGTTCAAGATCCAACAGATGGGAGAATTTTCAAAGTAAATGGGCAGCAGTTGAAAAATTTTGTGGAAAGAGTAGACCAACCTGAGGAGATCACTTTGGTGGCTCCTATCTACGAAAACTAATCAGGTTTTATCTCTCTATATCATAGTTTCTTTCCTTTGATTATTTGTTTATTTTCAGTTATTTTGTTTTCTTTAGTGTGTTTTATCTTTTTCTCCAGCATGCATATCACAAAGCCTAGACTTAATATAGATATTTTGTCACTTAATTGTCTTCTATTCCTTGCTCTTTTATTTTTGTGACAGTGAGGACACTGTCTAATTTAGGTTGGAGGTGGTAGTATATTCATTAGTTTTGCACATATCTTTCACACATGTTCAAAATAAAAAAAAAAAAGCAAAAAAAAATTTTATTAATTAAAAAAAAGCAAAAAAAAAAAACAAAAAAACAAAAATTATTAATTAAAAAAAATACTGAATTTTAGTAATTCTTGTGTAAACTAGCTTACATTGCATGATTAAATCAGTTTGAACTGAAAATTTTGCATTGTTGTTTAGGTATGATTTCAGAATGTTTAGTTTGAGTCATTTTTGCTATCTTGATTATTAGAGAATAACTCTTGAAATATTTTACACACGTTTCTAAGCCTTGTGGTAAGATGGATGTGTAATGTATATAGCTAAAAAAATTGTCAAGTTTAAGCGTAATTTTTTCTAATCTCACACATCTTTTGTGAGTGAGTGGAGAGATTGAGAAAACAACTTATGAACTTTCATTGATCTTTTGAACTGGTTAAACACTATTTAGAATGCCATTAGTTCGTTTGGAGAATGATTGAAAGATATGCTAAAAGGACGATAATGGTCAAAACAAAAGATAATTTTGTATTATTATGAGCCTTAGAATTCATCTTTATTCTCAGACCTGTGAGAAATTTTTACTGAGAAATTCTTTTAGTTGTATTCATCTATAGTTTAAAAAAAAAAAGAATATAAGTATAAAAAGCAAAATGAAAAAAAAAAGGTCAATTCAGTGCAATAAAGTCTTCTCTTAGTCTTAGGAGACAATTTTCTTTCTCTTTTTACTTGTAATTTTTCTCACTAGGCTCTAGTTTTATCTCATATTATCCATTCAAATCCTAAAGTGAATTTGTGATAATAAAATTCGAATTCTAAGCAGTTAATTTTCCTATCAATTGATCAATATTTATTTACGAGTTTGTCCTAAATAATGCCTATTTTATTTGAGTGATTTTCTGTTTTCCAACTCCATGAGTGAATCCATTGCTTTTAAAAAATTGTTATCTTTACCTATGAGGATATAGAGTTGAGGCTTTTACTTGGAAAAATTTTCAAAGCTATATGTATTATGGTCTATAGTAAGAAGGTTTGGCTTAATACACATACACACAACTTTGGGAGTTATGATTGACATGATTTTGATAGCGTATGTGATCTTTTACTGACTTCTTTTTTGAAATGTCTAGATAACTTTGTTAATTTTTCCTTTCGGATTTGTTTACCATGTTGTGTTTCTTGTTTACGCTTGAATTGCTAGGAACTAGCCATAAGCTGGTTGGGGGTTGTGATTGGAATACAAAAATGACATTTTGAGAATGATTACAATAATGTATTTGTGGAAATATTAAATTGAAATTGATATTTTTATAAGGATATTACATAATGCATTATTTTTATAATTCTTATTTTTAAAAGTGACATTTTTATGAAGATAATTCACTGGTTATTTTCGCAGCCCATGCTCAATGGAATTAAATGAAGGTAGCCCATTAACATATCAACATCTGAAATTTGATGGCTTCCTTCGTGCGCATGTGAAGTATGAATAAAGAAAGTAAAAAGGAAACATTTAGGCATGGAGCATGGTTGAATGTGTAGAGCATTTATAAAGAAAACAAAGATGCCGTGCATGTGTGTGCATCAAAAGAGTATTAATAATAAAAAAAATTGAAAAAGTGAGTAGCATGTGATGGTGGAGACTTGAAACAAATGAGTGCTATACATATTGACCATGGATGGAAAAATAAAGAAAGGAAAATCGTTATGTAATGTGTGTGCTTGTGTGGAGCTAGCATGGGTGAACAATAAAGAAAGAAAAGAGTTGGTCAGTGTTGCAAATTGAAAAGAAGCTTACGAAGACTCTCAACTCTATAAATAGAGTGCCGCACACAATGTATACACCACTACGGGAAAGACAACTCCCATGTCTCTCTCTCCCTATTTCATTCTCTCAATTTCACTCTAGAATTTTGAGAGAATAGATTTTCATTTTGAGTAGTTTTTCTAAGCACGATTGTTGGGAAAGCAATGTTGTGTAGTTAGTTTAAATTTTTGCTTTAGATTTATGCAAGTGTAGTTTTAAAGTTTATAATTTTATTTTGTAAAAACTCTTATCTTCTAATTTATAATATTCCAGTGATTTTATTTACATTCTCATATCAGTTCAGTCAAACTTTTCTTATGTGGTGATAAATGTTAAATATAATTGTTTCTGGTAAAATTCTAGACTAAGGATTCATCTTCTACTGCGTTATTATCTCCTAGATATATCGTCAATTTTAGGTAACCTTTAAGATAGAATTTGCACGCTTAATTGATTGAGTTTTACAAAATAAATACATGTGTAGTCAAAAAAGAGTTTTATTATATTATTTTCCGGTTGCATAATTAGGATGTAAATTGTGTAACTGAGTTATAACATAAATCGAAGCAGAATTTAACTAGTGAAACAATATTGTCATCCTTGCATATTTTATCATTTTCTCATTATTAATTTCTCTATAATTTTATGATATTATCATTTTCTTAAAATAATTCAAAATTTCATTACAATTTCATTTTTTTTGTGCTTATTTTTACGTAACAAGTGAAATTAGAGAGGAGATAACTCTTCTGTATCTAATATATGGCTGTAAAAACAAATTATAACATATATTCGGACTACTGCGAGCAAAAATTATTATTAAAATTGATGATAGCTGGGTATAAAGTTAAAAGTATGGGATAAAATTAGTGGGTTGATATTGTGTTCTGTAATTGATCGCAAGAGAACAGCTTGTAGAGTGGAGCCATATGGGGGTGGGGCGAGTGTGGGGCCCACATCCTCCACTCATTTTTTTTTTAAATATTCATTTAAATTTATTTAAAGTTTTGATTTTATCCCCACAAAAATTCAAAAATTTTGTTTCCCCATAAAAATTCTGAATTTCAATTTTAACTTTGAGTCAAAATCCTAACTAAATGTATTTATTCTATTATTTCCTATTTCTAAAGCTATTATGGACTTGGATTATAACTTGACTCCTATTTAGGACCAGTACTTTTATTATTATTATTATTAGTAGTTGTAGTAGTAAAAAACTAAAAGAAGTTTTATGCCGCAGTGAATGAAAGTCTTTGACTCCGCCATTGGTTCCAAGTGTCCCCTTAAATAGCAGAACTTGAACATTAAAAATATTGATAAAATTATTGTCACTAAATAACAGGTGGATTAGTAAGACTTACGTATTATTAACTGCAAGAACAAAATTTGAAGTTACTAATCTAT
>JXTC01000705.1:88916-108217 GCA_002914845.1 Trema orientale
GCTATTAAAATATTTCGAATGACTCTTATTTGCTAGCAGAATTCACAAGCTGATGTTCACAAGAATTTCTAGCATTTGTCCTTTCCTTAACTTGAAACCATAAGATAATAGATATATGTGTGAAAAGAAACAGAATTTGATCAACCTAATAAATAATCTTTTCCCACAATAAGGTTCAAAATATGTTGACAAAGCAGCACCCTAGGCTGATAGGTAACTGATAAAAACGTCTCCACCTTCTTCCTTAAAAAACCAAGTCGAGTTTTAGAAGTTCTTCAAGAAACCGAAAAGCTATGTTAGGATTCCCTGAAAAATACTACAACAATACTTTTATAAAACAAAAGCATAAAACAGAGCATAAAACAAAAGAGTCAGAAGGAAGAACAAACATAGAGTTAAGTAATTTTCTATTCCATTCTTAATGAGAATCTAAACCATTTTTCCAACTTTACGCTGTGTCTATTTAGCTCAAAGCACTTTATATTTTTCACAAAGCTCAAAGCTCTGGGAATGACAAAATGACCTAATTTCCTCTCAAGCATTTTATCAAACACTTTACTTGCATTAATTATCAATTCAGCACATCGACCGCAAATTCACAAAAAATAAACAATAAAATCAAACACAATGGGCAGAAAACACAGGAATCCAATGGTGCATGGTGATTATACATTGCTCATACACAATAAAAGATAGAAATTGAGAGTTCAGATCTGAATCATACAATAGCTAAAGAAATTCGAAAAAAGAATCTTACCAGAATAGAATAAAGTCACCGGAGGAGAAGAGCAATTACTGAAGGAGAATATGGTTTTTGGAGGAGACAAGCAATCGCTGGAGCACGGAATGGTTAAGGCTCGTTCTATGCATAAAGGCTCAGAGGCTTTTCATTCGTGTGTTTGTTTTCATTTTTTGTTTTAAAAAATAATGGTATCAATTTTTTTTATTATCAGTTTTTTTCAAAACAGTGGTATAAATTTTTAAAAACAAAAAGTGAAAATAAAATAACCAATCAGGTTTTAACAAAATATTTTCGCTTTTTCATTTAAATAAACAAAAAACTGAAAGTGAAAGTGAAACCAAGCAAGCGCATAGTCTTCCTCACTTAGTGTTTCTTATTCCTCTCCATTCTCTTTCTCCTCCATTAATTATCTTTTCATTTATTCTCTTATAGATGAATAAATATGGCCTAAGTTAATTATTAGAATCGTTGCGGATTCTCCAAACAAGTTTGGATTTATAAGAATCCTTGCGGATTCTCCTAACCAGTTTGGATTTATAAGAATCCTCAGTTTGGATTTATATGCTTCTAAATGTGTAAACATTTAGGACAAGAAGTGTTACAATGACAATGTTGTAGATGAGTCTGATATTAGGAAGGCTTTCGATTCGTTGAGTTGGTCTTTCATTTCTCATTTTCTTCACGCTTTCCAACTTAGCACTACTTCTATTGGTTGGTAAGCGAAATTGGTCTGGTGTAATTTTCCGATATGCCAAACGGTCGACTGGTAATTTTTTCCTCAACAAAACAGGACAAAATAATCAAACGCTTTGATCAAATTGATTTATTAATCCTATAATAACTTATTGAGGAAACCATTTCGTTAATGCATGAAAATAAATGATGGGAGTCTGGCTGGATATACATATAGCAGCTAAGCCTAGGACAGATGGCGAAATGCGAGAACACGCGCGCACATACAAAAAAAAAAAAAAAAAAAATTAAAAGGGGAAGGGAGAATAAATCCAAAAGGAAAAGAAGGCATTAAAGTGGCACAAACTATTATGGACAAATATACATTGACACCATGGACAAATAACAATAAAATCGTTATTTAAAATTAATATGAAGACAGATTTTATGTATTGTGTAATATAATGTGGAACAAACACGTCAAGACGAGCACTTCCATAGAAACTTAAGACGACTGCTGCCTTCCAGCTCATATGTTAATTGCAAAAAATAATAAACAACAAAATAACCTATCTGCAGTGAACTAATGTTATAAGATCGAACTCATTCACCTTAGTTTTTAACAATAAGTTAAAAATAACAGAGAGATAGAGAACCACATTGAATTCGTAATCACAGAATGGAAAAGTACCGGGCCATTTTAATGGTTTTCATGTTGCTGGCACTGTCTAGATTCCGAGCCTACTCTAACCAGTTCGAGCTTCTTGGTGAATATTTATTTTTCAGTTTTACATTCACTTTCAGAAAAAAGAATACTCAAGGATGGACTATAGGAAACGTTATTTAATAGCTCGTATAAAATTCAAATACTAACGTTAACAACGCAGTGCTACCTAGCAGCTTATAACACTACTTTGTCGTCTCTTTCTCTGTTTCAGATTATGCTGACCTAAATATCGACTGTGGGGCAACAATCAAAACCAAAGTCCAAGAGATGACATGGGAAACCGATGAGGAATTCATCGAAACTGGAGTAAACAATTTCCTGACCTTCACAGACGCCAATCCCTACCAAATGAAGACTCTGCGCAGTTTCCCCCTCGGCGACAAGAATTGCTACAACCTACCATTGCTCTCGCAGAAGAAATACGCTGTCCGCGCAGGCTTTTACTACGGCAACTACGACGGCCTTTCAAAGCCTCCAACGTTCGTTCTGGAGGTCGACGGAAAGTTGAGGGCGACCGTCCAAACTTCCCTTAGCGATGAACCAATTCACCACCAATTTGTTTTCATCTCAGAAAAATCGAGTGTCGATGTGTGCTTGATTCGGACACAAGAAGACCATGTTCCCTTCATTTCGACGATTGAAAGCGCGTTAATCCCCGACTTGCAGGCTTACAGATTGATGCCAAGCCAAAAGGCGTTGTATAACCTCGAAAGCGGGATCAACTACGGTGCTAATCACAGCGTCCCGTACGTAAGAAAAACGTTTCCAAGTCGAATATTTAATTGTGATTTAGTCCTATTAATGTCTAGCTGGTTATATATATATATATGATGTAGCAGCGCAAGGATGAACCGGAAGAGTGGCAACGACGAGCCACTTCTTCGAAGGGAATTCATTAAAAGTAATTCTGAGATTACACAATTAGGCAAGTTGTCCGATTCTCCTTCGAAAGGGGGTCTTTAAATCCTTCGGAAAAAGACAACTTCTAGGCTTAGTCCAAAATGAGATCGTTTCGGGACAAAACGACAGCAATGGAAATAAAAGCATAAATGAGCACTTATAAGTCTGTAGCTCATGATTTGACGACGAATAGACCGCACAACGACAATATTTATTTAAAGAAAAGATCAACTGGAGTAGAAAAGCTATTAGACTCCTGCATCAATATATCTCCTATTAATTAATTTTAGTAACAGGGATATATTCCGTTGCTCTTTTTATCATATTGGATAGATTGCTGATGTGCTACTTACTCTTTTTCCTTCTAGAGTTATTTCTCGCTGGGATTTGCTTTGGCAGAGTCTTAACGAGGCGTTGTTCAAACTGAAGAATTTCAGTGGCTTTAGGTATGACTGTCTAAATCCGAACTATAATTTTTCATTTCATTTGGGTTCTACTGTAGTATTAGTTCCTTTTTATTAATTTAGTTCTTTTAGGGATGAGATTATCTTACGGGCAAGTGTCAACTTAACTAGGATGTGCCTATAAGATTTGGTGCTCTTTCTTTCTAAGCCATATTTCTTTTCAATGCACAATTTAAGGTTCTTAATCTGCTTTAAAGATATTTATGATTTAAACTATACAGTCATATCAAGTATCTATAGTCGTGTATATTTAAAGGGAATTCCGTGGCAGGGTGCCCAAAACGCATATGTAATACACAGCCTTTTACTAGTTGGCATATTTGAATTTAAACATTCACACGAAGTTCCCCCAATATGCATATTTGTTATAAATGCAATATTAGGCAACACCTCCCAAAAGGTGATGACGCGTTCAACCGAATTTGGACGGCAGAAGAAATCTCAAGCTACAGCAGCCGAACTTCAGGACGTAAATTGCCAACCTCGTGGGCGCTGATCCGAAACAGCGCTCCCTCGGCGGAACTAGATTCTGCCATTGAATCACATAATTATGTGTATGAGTCCATTTTGATCTCAACAAGTTTAAGCCTACTTCGTCTTCTAATTTGGATTGATGAATGAACACAAAATCAGTCTGAGGATCGCGTGATACATTGACAGCTTGCCAAGAAAAGAACGGAACCAAAATCTCAAATATGACCCCTTAATTGTTTCAATGTATATCCAGTGAACGTAACAGGTGGTACAACCAATGTTACTATAACCAAGGACAAATGCATTGACGCCACTCCTCCAATGCCATGGAAGTTCTTAGCGAAATGTCTGAGGGAATTTCCAAGACTACAAGCTAGCCATCATTTGATTCGCTATTTTTTCCAAGTTTTTTGGCCTCGTTCTTCTGTTTTATTGTGTTGACTTTTGCGTAGTAATATGGTATTGTAACAAGTATGTGACACTTTGTTTCTTCCGCTTATCTATTTTTCTTTCCCTTTTTCCTTGTTGGTGTACTTTCATTACAATATTTTTCACGTCTTACAACTTTTCTATTTTGTTTGTTTTTTTTTTTTTTTTTTTTTGTGCGATGAGTTTTTGTATAATAATACGAGGGACATATATCTTATTTTGTCCATGTTGATTAGTTCGAGTTTCATAGAGGAAATACATAAACACAAGGACAAGTACATAACTAGCTACATTTTTTTAATGCCTTTAAAGAAACTTTGAAACAAAGCAAAAATAAATAAGGGAAAGCAATGAATTGAAACTCTTTTCACGTTCTGCAAGTGCAAGAACATGACTATATATATACAAGCAAATACAATGTGACTTAAAGGTGTTTAACGTACAGTAAAATAAATTAGCTCCTAAAAATAAGTTTTATTTATTCTAGAAATAGAATAAATAAAACTTATTGCTGAGCAAAATGTTGCATTTATTTCTAAACGCTTGCCATATATCTTGAAATTCTTTGACCGTTTGGAATCAATAGCATCTGTATTTTGAATGCCATGATCTTTTTTATTTTTTGTAAGTGAATCATGGACTTTATCAAGCCCCATCAAGCTAAGAAGTGGAAGAGGATGAACTCCTAGCTTGACTCGAAAATTTTGGAAAGATTGTTTGGGGAGAGGCTTTGTGAAGATATCTACAATTTGTAATGAAGAGAGGGGACATATTTAGTTATAAGATCGCCATGTGCAACTTTTTCCCGAACAAAATGATAATCAATCTCGATGTACTTGGTACGGTTGTGAAATATTAGATTCTTGGTTATGTGAATGCCAATGGCACTTAGACTGTAAACATTATTAGGAAAAGTTGGATTGATAAAACCTGGTGGTTGTTCCATATACACAATTTCTTTGAGGAAACTATGCACATCAAGTTGCTTGATAGTCCATCATGAGACAACTGCTAGAGTGACGATGACACGAATAGTTATAGGCTTGATCACAGATTCACAGGGCTAAAGGTTGCGTCATAGTCATGCCCAAGAACTTGAGTGAAACCGAAACCTCTTGCAATAAGTCGTACTTTGTAGCGATCAATGGAGCCAACTTCCTTGTATTAATATGATAGACCCCCATTTGGAACCAATGATATTGGTGTTGGAAAGGAGCGGAAGAAGATGCCAAGTGTTGTTTGAATGAAGAGCTACAAGTTCTTCTTGCATGGCAACTAACTAATGAGGTGATTTGAGAGCAGTTTTGAGTGACTTTGGTTCTTGGTCAAGTGTACTAAGAAGAGCCATGTCATGATGAGTAGAAAAACTAGTGGTAGGGCATATATGATCACTCAAATAAGTGGGTGATCGACAGACATGAGGTGGACAAGAGGCGGGAACATAAGATGCCTCTTGAGCTTCAATACGAGGAGCCATGGATAAGTCACCTTCGATTTTATGACAAATATCATTATTGTTTTCTTGGCAGAATTCATGATGTAGATCATTATGATTGTCATGAGCAGGATTGTGATTTCTTAGATTAATTATGGAGTATTCATTTGGCTCATTACAACACTCAATTTTAGGAGTACAAGGAGTGGTAACTGTCGAGCAAGTTCTAAGGATGATTGATTGGCTTAATGAACCATTCTTCTTGATTAAGAAACGTTGTAATTGCAAGCTATGGAATATTATCGCCACTTGAAACTTTGTGAGAGCAAGGAAAATTTTGTCAAAATCTACATGTCTAGATATGTGAACTCTATTTGTTGAAGGATCAATGCATCTATACCCTTTACGAAGAAGATTATATCCAATAAAAACACATAGAAAAGTCTTTTTGGCAAATTTATTTTGATTATGATACCTTAAATAAGGTAAACATTTGCAACCAAGAACATTTAAAATGCCATAATCTGGATACCTTCTAATATATAATTTGAAATATGGTGTCTCCATACTAAGAGAAGATAAAGAGAGACGATTATTAAAAAAAAATTATATATGGTGTCTCCATACTAAGAGAAGATAAAGAGAGACGATTATTAAAAAAAGTGGCTATAAGAAAGGTGTCTACCCAAAACATGAGAGATAAATTTGCATGAAACATCATTGTGAGACCGGTCTCCATAATGTATTGTTGTTATTATTTTTTTTTTTTTGCAATTCTATTTTGCTCTAGTATCCCTGGGCGTAACAATTTTAGAGATATATCACACTGAGCAAGAGTGTTAGTAAAGATCGTGGAAGTAAATTCACCACCTCCATTACTTTGAAAATTTTTGATTTTCCTACAAAATCGATTTTTAACTCGTTTTTGAAATTTTAAGAAACAGTTATAAAACTCATGTTTGTGCTTTAAACGATATAACTAAGTGTATCTTGTACAATCATCAATAAAACTAACATAATAGCAAAAATTTTGAATGGAAGAGATAGGAGTAGGCTCCCATTAATTATAATATATTTTTTTCTAAAGGAAATTAGTATATTTAATTAGAATCAGAAAATGAAAGTTTGCAACTCTTTTCTAATTAACAACTAGTATAAATACAAAGCTTATTTAGCTGATTTGAAATGCTTAATACTTCGTTTTTAAATTTGTAATAATTTCGAATAGGGATTGTCCCATTCATTGGTGCCACAATTCTAAAGAAACCGATGAAGATTTAATTGCTACTAATGCTTCCATTTTAGCTTCTTCAGGTGCATACAATTGTCCTATTTTATGTCCCTTTGCTAATGTCTTTTAATTCTGATCCTTTATCACAAAACTGTTAGAATTGAATTCAAAATTACAAGAGTTATCTTGAGTGAGTTGACTAACAGATAATAATTTTTTTTTAAGCTTAGGAATAATAAGGACATTTTTTAAATTTAAATTGCCACTGGGGGTTTTCAAAAGAGGATTACCTGTATATGAAATGGACAATTTATTTATGTTATCTACAAATATAGTATCATGCCCATTGTAAGTATGAACTGAAAAAAGCTTACCAACATTATTTGTTATGTGTGTTGTTGCTATATAATTCGCATATAAATTTGGATCAGATTCTTGGACAAATAGAGCTGCAAAAGCTTCAGACATCTCATCACCTTATTGAGCATAGTCATATCTATAAAAGTATTTTACAGCAGTATGCATGGTTGGTTCTTCCGCAAATTTGATATTTTCTCTTCATTTTGTTTGTTGTTTCCTTGTCCATTGCCAGTGAAATTTTTCTAGCTATTGTTTGATTTTCCATTGCCTTGATATCCTTGATAGTTTTGAGCACGATAGAAGTTATGGTTATTTGTTCGATTAGTTGGAACAAAATCTCTTCCTCTTGAATTGAAACGACCTCTTTTATTGTTTCTTCCTCGTACTCTTTATCCAAAGAAGGCTTGTGCATGGTCTACAATTTGTATTTCTTCTTCACATTTTTTTATTAACATTAGCTCATAATTCTGCAAAGGGAGAACAAACTGATTTAGTGAAGGATAGATGGTTTTGAAAGTATTACCATGCAAAAATCTTGGTATTCGTGTACGTGTATATATGTCTATGTATAATATTTATAAATAGTTGTAGGCAAAGTAACTACATTTGTTTTTTTTTTTTTTTTTTAAGTGAAGTAGAAAATATTTTGATAGTTTTTTCAGATTCATAAATTAAATAACACAGTTTTTTTTTTCCAAAAAAAAAAGAAGAGCTGAATGTCCCGAGCATTTAACGCAACTTGAGCCACGTGGTTGATTATCATCTTTTTTCCTTTGAGAATGGGCCCCAATAGATATTTTTTATTCTAAAAAAAATGTGCTCATTTTCCCACAAAAGGATGACACATGGGTCGTAAAATTCTCATGGCCATAATGAATTACAATGCTCCATATAGTTAAAATGTAGTTCGCTTTCCTCTTTTTCTATTGTCGTGTTTATCAAAAACATATAAACAAAGAAATTATAGGTTAATTTTAATCATTTAATTAATTTTTTGATAGTAAATATTAACTAATTAATTATGTAATGTCACATCATATTCTACTATTTTTTTTTGGACAAATTATTGAATGTAGCAATTGGGTCCCACTATTTATTCTATTTTTTTAACACTAGCTTATGCAATATTTGAGTTGACACTATTTAATTAATAAATATTATTAAATTTATTTGTAATAAATTTCAATTCTCCAAATGAAATATGATAAATCACGCGCCACATCGGCCATTGGGATAATAATTCCGGTTCTTATATTATTTTTTTTTATTTTGAAGTAGTTAATTTGTTAAAGGATATTCGTTTCACATTTTTTTTGGCGTTTTTAGTCTTTTAATTAAATTTAAAAAAAAAATTGATTCTCTTTTTCAGAACATATAAATTCAAGCGCCTACCATGCTTGAATCATGCATGACCCAAAATGTTAATTAAGTTTAAAGGAAGTCGTACTACTCTTATTATATTTCCAGATCTTCATTTTTTGTTTTCTTTCGTTTAGTTTAGTTTACTTTCTTAATTTGATTATGTTGACCTGAATATGGTTATCGGCATTCATTAGTATTAAGATATCCTCAATGTTGATTCTTATCTTGAATCACTTGAAATACCAGTTAGCGCCAACTATTTTGTGCACAGTCAACCTTTCAACTATCAATTCTATTTTGATGCTCTCTCTTTGTGAAAGTCTGAATCTTATGGTGTATTCGAAATTTATGAATCATTTTGGTAGAAAGTGATTTGGAAGTTTGCTGTGAGTATGGTACACTCGGCTGGCGATATGTCTGGTAATATTGTTATTGATAGCTATGTAAACTCTTTATTAAAAAATACTAGTGATGACTCTTGTATTTTTATTCCTGTAAGAATAAAGCTGCCTATACATGTGCTAATCATGTATTTTTCTAAAATTTTGCTTTATATGCTTATGGAAAATTTCCAAATTGTATTATTACTCCTACTGCAGCAAACAATATATACTAACAAAAGAATTTCCTATTTTCTGAGAAAAAATGTTTATTTCCATCCTTTGATGTCTAGCTATATTAGTCTGTCGCAATAAGGTAATAGGAAAGATAAGTTTGTGAATCCCTCAATACTAGTCAATCTATATGACGGGAACAGACATAAGATATATAATATTATGTGTGTATATATATGTATATCTATATATATATATACTTGTTAGGTCCGTTAATCAGGCATTACCGAATATAATTAATTTTTCAATTAATTATGTGAAGTGGTAGTGCGGAAATCGTAAAAATATGACACAAGATATTTTTACTTAGTTCAGTTATCTCTCGATAACCTACGTCCAAGGGGCCACGCCCAGAGAATAAACACTATTAGTAAAGTTTGAATGAATACAAACACCAATTTGACTTATACAATAAAAGACTTCCTCTTTTGATTGTCGCAATATGGATGTATTCCTTCACCAACGTGTCTAGCGAGCACCACTCGTCTTAGGTTGACTTCGTTCTTCTGAAATCCCTTCAGGTACTTGAAGTCAATCTTCTCCCGAAGACAATCAGCACCTCTCCCGAAGCACTGTCACTCAAACGAATAGGACACCTCCTAAGTCTAAAATATGGCTAAAAGAAAAATCTTTCTTTTACACTTAATAGCCGAAATATAATAGTGGTCTCTCTACCTAAAACTACCTTGAGTAGTCTTTAAATAGAGAATGGAGCAAGTCTTCACGTGTATATCTGCCAAAGAATAATTAAAAGAATTTAATGTTAATTAGAAGACTTGCAAGATCAGCCAAGTTTGTTACCAAACTTAGAAATACGGATCTGGAAACTAACTGCTGATTCTGTCCACATATTGCAACATGATCTNTAGGTAAAGACAATAAAGGGGCATTGGTCAGTTTCTGCTTGATCAGTTGAAACGCCTTCTCTTGTTCTTCTCCCCACTTGAAACCAACGTTCTTTTTAATTACTTCGGTAAGTGGTGCGGCTAATGTGCTAAAGTCTTTCACAAACCGCCGGTAGAAACTAGCAAGGCCATGAAAACTTCTCACATTCCCTACAGTCGTGGGACTCGGCCACTCTTGGATCGCACGTACCTTCTCTTCATCAACCTGTATACCCTGTGCACTCACAACAAATCCTAGAAATACAAGTTTATCGGTGCAAAAGGTACACTTCTTCAGATTAGCAAACAACTTTTCTTTTCTAAGTACATCTAAAACATATTTCAAATGTACTACATGTTCATCCAAGTTTTTGCTATAAAACTTTCAGATTACTTTCCTGAAACAAAATGATCAGTTACTCAAACATTTGTTGACAGCTAATTGCACGAATTAGAGTAACTTTGAACAATGAGAATCAGCACAAATGAGTTAAGGAAACTTCTATAAAAGATATTACACATATAATATTCATTTAAAAGAATTTCCTTAGTGAAAAATAGACATATACTCAAAACAAATTATGGTAAGAGATACTTACCCATTCTTGCTTAATTGAATATGTCTATGCATTAAAAAGATCAGATTTTTATGATTGACAATAATAGAAATCGTGACCTAAAGCATATAAAATTAAAATATGGAAAATGCTGAAAAAACTATATGGTAAATACTAAAAAAAACTTATTCAGATCAAATATTTAGTCCCATGTTGTAACATGACCGTAAAACTAGTCATGTTGCAATATGAAGGCTGCCAACAGATTATTTGCTCTTTCAATCTCTCCCTTTGACATCTTTTAAACAAATATTTGATATGCCTGCAAAACAAGGTCAGTAATTATCTAAATACTTTCTCCCCCTTTTGGCCAAAAGATCCAAAGGCAAAGAACACAATCACTAAAACCAGTGATAAATACTGTAAAGCACAAAACATCAGATCATAGAGAATCATGTCCACATAAAGAAAAACAAACACATTCTAACTTATACAGACAAACATAAAGAGATCAAACATCCTCTATGTCCACATCCAGTTTTTTTGCAATGGCAGCAACCATTTTCTCAATCCTTGTAAGTCTGGCAGCTTGATCTGTGGATATTGTAACAGTAGCAGCAGCAACAGCAGGACCTTGTGTACCAACATCAGCAGCTGCGTCAAGCTCCCCCATCAACTGGATCTTTTTCCTTAAGCTTGAACACAATGTTGGATGGACTGGCTGTGAGGAAATCAGAGTCATACATGAGATGCTTCTGCTGTGACAGAATCCCATAGCTGAGTGATGGAAAGATCAACCTCTTCTTGGAATGTTTGAGATTGCGAAGATCACAAATTTGCTCAAAAATCAGCTGACCCAAGTTCATTGGTACACCTGTTCCAACATCATACAGAAAACTAGCAATATCAAAGTCAATAGTTGGATAGTGTGTAGTAGGTCTCCAGTTGTGCATAGCAATCCGATGGAGTCCTCTGTATTTCAAGGTCAGATCAGTAACTTGAAGAGTATCCTCTTTAGGCCAGTTCTTCTTTGTCCCAAGTAACTCAGTAGCCACCATGTCTTCATCAAAAGACTTTTCAAACTCATCATGAGGTCTCAAAGGTACAACAAGAAAATCAGAAATTACTTGAGGCAAGAAGTCATACACATGATTTCTAACAAAGATCTTATGAAAGATAATGGAACCAGGTTCATCAAAACCATCAGTAATATTGGCATAGAATTCCTGAACTACCCGAGACACAAAACTCTTGTTCTTAAACACAGTATTATCCCATCCCTGATCTTCAATGGCTTTTAAGACACCAATACTTAAAAAGGACTTAGGATTGATGTTTCTTTCAGGAATAAACTGACATTGACCATAGACATTCATTGATGCAGTAATTTCTTTAGTATAATACCAAGAGAGTAAAGGTATTACGAATATTATAACCTGATGTGGGTGTTGTAGAAGTCGAAACACCCTTTGCCTTCTTAACTGCAGTGGCCTTCTTAGGTTTCTGCGTGGCTTGTTCAGAGGACTGGCCAGCAGACTTCTTAGAGGATTGTGCAGCAGGAGTAGCTAACGGAGTGTCTACTTAAGTTTGAATATCAGGTTGATTCTGGTCAATAGCAGAAGAAATCACAACAGCTGGCTGCTGCGTTGGAACATCAGAAACAATGGGTGCCTTTTCTGGTTATGTCGCAACAAGTTGTGCATCAGTTGGTTGAGAAGGAATCTCTTCCAAAGGAAAGTCTTGAGTTGCAATAGGTGTACTTGCTGCTTTGATATTCTCCTTTGTTACAACAGGGATCTGTAATTCAGAGGTTTTCAATATTGCAACAGCCTCTTCAACAAGAAGAGATTGTGGAAGAGTTTTGGCAGTAGGCACTTCCATCGATTCTTGAGTTTGAAGACGTGATTTAGAAGTCTTACCTTCATCTCCTTTTTCTGAAATCAACTCAGCCGATGTCTGTGCAATTGATTTCGAATTGGTGGAATGAGAAGAATCTCCTGAATCGGCTGATTTCTACGATTCGACAGCTTGTGTTGTAACAACCTCTGGTTCAATCACCTTCTTAGGTGACGATGGCTTCGATTTCGCAGAGGTCGGCAAGACCACCGATTTCTGCTTCTTGGCAGGTCGTGAGGAGGGTGATGCTTTCCCCTTTCCTTTCGGAGTAGAAGCAGCCTCGCTCTTCTTCCCTGATCTGATGTTCACCATGGCTGGCAGTTTCTGTAAGAACAGAGAAAAAACAAAAACAAAAGAAAAAGAAGAAGAGACTACGGCTGAGAGTGATTTGGGATTTTAAGGTTAGAACAATCTGTGTATAAATCCCTTTAGTTACCCAAAATTTGAAAAGCAAATAAAAATTGGAGCCAAAAATCTTGGGAAATAACTGCCATAATTTATTTTGAAACGTGTTCCAACAGATGATGTCAGCATGCAGTTTTTTCATAAACAGCCCCCCCTTTTTTTTTTTAAATAAACAAATTCTGTAAATATCTCAATATCATAACATGCCTTATTTTGCCACAAAATTAAAATTTAATATATATGGAAAACTAGAATGAAAAATTGAAACAAATGATTTTATGTCAATCATAAATTAATTTTAAAATAAACAAAACTTGTCAATTTTATCAAATAAAATTTTCGGATTTCTTTTAGATTGATTAACCATCAAGGATTGAAAGACAACTGACTTACCTTAAAAATGTTGATCTCTATGAAATTCCATTGTATATTTCAGACTATAATTGTGTTCAATTTCTCATGGCAAAAATTCGGCATAAAAATAAAAAAAAAATATTCACATAGAACAAATTCCCAAGGACTTCCTCAGGAAATCGAAACGCACAAAATCGAGTGGTTTAGTGAATATATCTGCAAGCTGGTTCTCTGTTGCAACATACTCCAAAATAATGACATTATTTTCAACCAATTCTCTTATGAAATGATGACGAATATCAATATGCTTAGTCCTAGAGTGTTGTACTGGACTTTAAGAAATATTGATAGCACTAGTGTTATCACAGTATACTACTAAATTATCCAATTCAATACCATAGTCCTTTAGCATCTGTTTCATCCACAATAGCTGTGTGCAACAATTTCTAGCAGCAATGTACTCGGCTTTGCCAGTCGACAAAGAGATGGAGTTCTGCTTTTTGCTATGCCATGAAATCAGGTTGTTTCCAAGGTAGAAACAACCTCCAGTTGTACTTTTTCTGTCGTCAGCATTCCCTGCCCAATCTGCATCACTATAACCAACAAGATGAGTATTAGTTTCCTTTGAATACCATATTCCATGATCAACAGTCCCATTAACATATCTAATGATTCTTTTAACAGCAAGTATATGAGACTCCTTAGGTCTAGATTGATATCTAGCACAAACACCAACACTATAGGAAATATCAGGACGACTAGCTGTAAGATACAGTAGACTTCCTATCATACTCCTATAAAGTGTTGGATCAACATCGACACCATCTTCATCCTTAGTCAACTTGAGATTGGTACTCATTGGAGTATTCATGTGTTTGGCGGAGTCCAAACCGAATTTTTTCACAAGGTTTTTTGCGTACTTGGATTGAGATATGAAAATTCCATCTTCAAGTTGCTTGACCTGCAAACCTAGAAAAAATATCAACTCACCTACCATACTCATCTCGAACTCCTTCTTCATCTGGTTAACAAATTCCTGTACTTTATCATCAGATGTAGAACCAAAAACAATGTCATCAACATATATTTGAGCAATTATAATACTAGAATCAAAGGTAGAAGGACTTAAGGTACTAATATGGGTAGATGGACCTAGACTGAGAGATCATACTTAGCTCAATAAATAAGTAAAAACTAGGCCTTATACAACATTTTTAGAAAAAATTTAGAAAATACAGTGGGCCCTGTTTTTGTAGTTTTAGTACTGATTTATTAGAAAAATGCCATTTTAAACAAATATTTATTTAAAATAGTGACTAGTTAACAGTAATCAGTTTTCTAATACTAGTAACTAGAGGTATTTATAACTAGTATATAACTGGTAACTGAGAACTAATAGCCAATTTTTAGAAACTGATAACTAGTAACTATTTTAAAAATATTATTTTTATAATTTTTTTAAAAAAGTAATATTTTTTTAAAATAAAAATCATACAGTAATTGAAAAAAGACTAGCCTCTATATTTTAATAATTCTTTTTAGTTTTTATAGGTAAAGTGTTAGAAGCCCAATGAAAAATGTATTTCCATAAGCTCCTATCCTCCAATGACGTGTATATATATATATATATATATATTACACAAACATTGCATGTAAGATTTTGTTTTCTCAAAAATCGAGTGGGGGCGACCCTGAATAGCTCTGTCCCTGGGTGTTTTTGCATAATGTTTTGATAATTCCAAATTTGGTTTCTAGTTACGGTTGATCGAATCTGGCTAAGACAAATATGTTTGCAATTGCTTTTGGCCGAGTTTCCTCAGTATTCGAACTTAACACCTTTATATCAATGATAGAAACAATGTATAAGGTTAAACATTTCCACTGATCATATTAACAACCTTCACAAAGAGTCTGATTCCGTTATTACCCGAAGTAATAAACCAGAAGCTTAGGCATAAATATAATTAACTCCCTTCAATACCAAAGCCTCCACTACATCCAAATCTACAAGTTATTGTCTCTAACAACACCTCCAAACCCGCATCTCTCAGTATAAATGATAAAAAAGGCATAAAATTTTAGCAATAAGTCTGTTTCGTACTTCTACTTAATGCTTTAGTAGTCATTCAAAAGCTAATTTAATATCTTCTTGAGTATTGTTTCCTCTAGTAGTAGTAGTAGTAGACATTGTCTTCATCCATGTATATATGCCTTCTCCACAAAATTTGTCTAGTGCGTAAAGAAGATTACACTACATTCCATTTCAAATTTTCATTATCTTGTTAATTAAATTAATTTTGTGTATTATGAAGAATGATAACTTTGGTGCATGCAGAAACTTCCTAAGAGATTTGTGAGGCTACATGGAGAAACTTTGTCCGATGTAGTATGTCTCAGAACTCCATGTGGTTTAGAGTGGAAAATTGGTTTGAAAAAAGGTGATGGCAGGATGTCCCTAAAGCTGGGTTGGCCAGAATTCGGGAAGCATTATTCATTAGACCATGACAACTTGCTATTTTTCAAATACAAAGGATATTCTCAATTCAAAGTTTCGATCTGTGATAAGTCTATTTTGTCAGATACATTATTACTCTGTTGGCCAAGTTGGAGATGATTCAAACCGCGAAATCAAATTATTCCAAAGTCAGTAAGAATGAACCAAATATAGGTATAGGGTACAATAAGTATCATCTGCTACGTAAGGTTGTGGATAAAATTTAGACGACTTTATATAGTTCCAAGTATAAATATATGTTTTCTAAAAATTACATCTTTATATGGCCTAATCGGTAATGATGACTACATAGTTCTATAGAGTAGATATCAATCTCGATAGCTAACATATTTAAGCAAATCGTCCAAAAAGAAGGAAACAAAAAAAAGAAAAAGTGGTTTGTATTTCCTAATCAAAATTTAATCTCCTGTTACCATCATCTTTAACTTTGAATGATGTACTTTAACTACATTATTCTTTAACTACATTATTTTTATGCAGTGAGTGCGAGTGCCGGAATCTTTTGCGAAGAGACGTTATGTTGAACAGAAGAATCAAACTGTAAGACTTGAAGGAGGGAGGGGAGCATGTCTTGTGACATTGATAAAATGCAAATCAGGATAACTTCTTTCTAAGGGATTCTCTCAATTTGAGAAGGAGAACTCTCTGCAAACAGGAGACGCTTGCATATTTGAGCTGATTAATAGCAAGGAAGTGGTGCTGAAAGTTACAATATCTCAGCTTAATATGGTTTAGTTGTCATTGCCTAGTATAATAGCCAAGCATGAAGAACCGTCTTGAAAAGTATGGTGATTAATATTGCTCAAATTGTTGAACATCCTAGGCTGTAGCTTTTATGTGATTTTGGATATGACATGATGTGAACTCAAACATTGTTCCCACCGGTTTGGAGAACTGACTTATGAATTCCTAATTAACAAATAGCATAACTCGAGATTATATATACATATACATATATATAGATATAAAAGGGAAATCTCTATGATGATGTTGAACAATAATTTCATGGAAAAGAATGGCTCTCACTAATTACTTTATGTTGTGTGGTAGTCTTTAATTTAATCTTTTCTTCATCCTGTCTCTTCGTCTCTCTTTGTTTTGTTTTATATAACTATCCTTTCATTATACCTGAAATCTACAGGTTCTTTCATATACCCTTTGACCATCATATCGTCACCGTTTAGGGTAAACACAAGAAATAAAATATAAAATTTATACTTTATATCAAGGGGGTGCATTCTCCTAACTTTGTTATTAATCATTCTGTGTAAACATGACACTTGGAAAACAGTAAAGGCAGCGCATATTAAGAAGCCTTCATCTTCAAGGAGCAGTACTCAAAATTATTTTTTTTTAGTTTTATTTTTTTTAATTTTTTTCTTTATGCGCTCTGTGATTCTTTGGTTATAAATATAGACTACATATGACAAAAGTTTAACCTTGATAAAACTAACATTGTTTTTAACTAATACTTATTTAATCAGTACATTAGCTGTATGGCTTCTCTTAGTCCACCTTAAAGAATAGAAATGTATTACTTCTCATAATTAGAGTTTAAGCTATTTTATCTCTTTACTCGTAGGTTTTTTTACCCATAAGAAAAGTTAAATAAATAAGTAGTTACATATAAGGTCAAAGAATTCTCCCATGGTATTTTGAGGTTTTGTATATTACTGATTCACTGTGGTAAAATTTTTCTTTGCACTTGATTGCCAAATGTGGAAAAGTTGTAATTTAACCTTGAGGTAATTATCATATTAAAGTACAACGTAAGATATATACACCAACTCGAAAACAAGTTGAATTTAACATTTTCCTCTAGAGAAATAGAAAATTTAATAGTCAATATTTTTTTACATGACCACTTGAGGTAAAATGTACTGGCCGGAGTATATGATACATGGAATCATTGATAATTAACATTTAATGTTTACGTCGTATAAATGTGTGGATCCAGCCAATACTTTTAGAGCAATGTTTGGCTCTTCGAAGCCGAATAATATTGTTTAAAGTTTTCCTGTCTTTATGGCTTATGACATTCTAGAGAGTTAAGCTTAATCTTTCTTTAACTGAAAGAGTTGATTAGAAGGCATCAATGTGAGAACTCGTTTTTACATTGGCTCAAAAAGGGTCTTTTGACCAGATTTTTCTTTTTAAAAAAAAAAAATTTAAATATATATATATGTATATACGTTTCTCTCTCTTCTCCCTCTCTCCCAGCTCTCTTACTCTCGCTCTCTCTGTTTTCTCCCTCGGCCGAGCAACCCCCGAAGCACGCCACCGCCGCCTGGAGCTCCGTCCGCCAGCAAAGAGCGCCGGCGAGTCTTGGCCAGGCCGCCGCGCCCCTCCGCCGGCCACCTGCAGCCGCCACCGGTCGACATCTCGCCGGAAAACTCCATTATTGCCGTTTTGACCCATTTCGGTTTTTTAGTCACCGGCGAAGATTCCGGCCACCAAACGATCCCAAACCAGTTCCGTTGGATTCGTATCGTCGCAAGAGTCGTCAAGGTATATATATCTTAACTCCATTTTGTCCGGATCAAAAGATGCTATTTTTGAGTATTTTGAGTTTTGAATTTTAGTTTTCGATTCGGCCGTTGGATTGTGTTTTTGATTTCATTTTTGGAATGTACTCGGAAAATAGAGAAGTTTGATATATATTTTGTGTTGTTTGGCGATCGGCACAAAAATCGCGATCGGACGGTCGAGATTTCGCTTCGTTTTGCGTGCCACCGGCCCAGTGTGGGCCCGGGCCCGAATTGGACAATTTGGATGTCTAACCTAGCTATTTTGGGTGCTAGGAATTCACCGAAGAGGTCCCTTCGTGGAATTGAAGCTCCGGTGAGAAGTTAATTTTTCGCAAGAAGACAATCGAGGGTTCGGAATTGGTTCCCGACCATCCGGGTGATCGTCAACGACGCCTCGAGAACTCGATAGGGTGGTATCGCTATTTCGGTCGAGGTAGGGACTCAAATACCTCTGTTTTATATCGTTTTCGAATAAAACTTATTTTCTGTAACATATGAGAACAAATGTGATTTTTAAACTGTTTGAATATCTGTGATGGGAATTGATTGTATGATGGATATACTGTATTGCTCTGAGAATTTTCTGAGTGCAGGTTATTTTAGGTATATTACAAATAGGGCCGTTATGCTGCCCATTTTTTTATAAAACCCTATTATGTATGTTTTACTGAAAAACCAGAGTACAGTAGTTTTTACACTTCAGTTCTGTATTGCACGTGTCATAGGATCATACATGAGCACCATGTTAGCAT